>PVLC010013300.1:19400-42243 GCA_004027655.1 Graphiurus murinus | reverse complement strand
ACTGGGGATTGAACTCAGGGGCATTCTACCTCCGAGTTATACCCCCAGCCCTATATTTTTATTCTTTATTTTGAAACCGAGTCTCACTAAGTTGTGGAGTGCCTCACTAGGTAGCTGAGGCTGGCCGCGAACCCGGATCCTCCGGTCTCAGCCTCCCAAATGCTGGGATTACAAGCGTGCGCCACCACGCCCGGCTCTTTTTTTTTTTTTTTTTTTTTGCAGTACGGGGGATGGAACCCAGGGGCATTTCACCTCTGAGCTACACCACCAGCCCTAGTTTTTATTCTTTGAAACAGGGTCTCACTAAGTTGTGGGGGGCCTCACTAAGTAGCTGAGGCTGGCCAGGAACCTGTGATCCTCCTGTTTCAGCCTCCTAAGTACTGGGATTACAAGTGTGTGCTTCCACGCCTGGCATAAGCAGTAGTTTTTTATTTATTTATTTTTGTACTACTGGTGTTGTGGGATAACCCGGTCCCACACGTGGGTCCTTGGCTTCCGTGAAAAAAAGAATTTTAACACGTGCCATTTAGGAACAAAAAGTAGGAATTTATTTAGAAAAAATAAGGAAAAGGGGAGAAAAACGGGTGAGCTTGCATCTTCCTGACCAGACGCGCTTCCCAGGTCTCAAGAGGCCGAGGTGGGGTCTAAGTCCGTCTTTTATAGGCTTTTGAGAGGTGGGCGCAGAAGAAGTCTGGACCTCCGCCTTCTTCCAGGTATTGGTGGGCGACAGGTAGGCGGTCCAAAGTGGGCCCTCCTCTTCCTCAGGTTAAGATGGGTGTTTCAAGATGGGTCAGACCTTTGCCCTGAGTGTCCCTTGGGGGCTGGGATTCAGGGGATTAAAAAGGTGTGGCCCACTTAGACTTTTTCTAAGATTGAGCACACCCTATAGGGTGGGGTCAGCTAGAACTCTTCAGATTTTAAAACTATCTTTCCCTTCCCCCCCAATGTCTCCTTTCTGCCTAAATTTTATTCCTTCTGTCCTACATCACTGGGATTAAACCCAGGGGCATTTTACTACCAAGCTACTTTTTGTTTTTTTCTCAAACTTGCCATATTCTTGTCTCAGTTTCTCAAGCACTGGGATTACAGGTGTATACCACCATACCCAGCTAGCAGTAGCTATTTTTATTATTATATGGCTAGTGTGTGTGTGTGTGTGTGTTACTGGGGATTGAACCCAGGGCCTCACACATGCTAGGTAGTATTCACTGAACTACACTGCCAGCCCCAGCAGCAGTTTTTGTTTGTTTGTTTTTGGTACTGGAGATTGAACCCAGGGGTATTCTACCTCTGAGCTATGTCTTTAGCCCTTTTTATTTTTTAAATTTTGAAACAGGGAGTTGGGTGTGGTGGCGCACACTTGTAATCCCAGTACTTGGGAGGCTGAGACAAGAGGATCACAGGTTTACCACCAGCTTCAGCAATTTAGCCAGACCCTGTGTTAAAAATAAAATAGGGCTTGGGGTGTAGCTCAGAGGTAGAATGTCCCTGGGTTCAATCCCCAGTACTACAAAAATAAATTTTGAAATAGGGTCTAAGTTGCTGAGGGTCTTGCTAAGTTTCTAAGGTGGGCCTTGAACCATTGATCCTCCTATCTTAGCCTCCCAAGTACCAGGATTACAGGTATGTGCTACCACACCCAGATTTAAAAAAAAATTTTTTTTTTTGCCGGGCGTGGTGGCGCACGGTTGTAATCCCAGCATTTGGGAGGCTGAGACCCGAGGATCCGGGTTCGCGGCCAGCCTCAGCTACCTAGTGAGGCACTCCGCAACTTAGTGAGACCCGGTTTCAAAATAAAGAATAAAAAATAGGGCTGGGGGTATAGCTTGGAGGTAGAATGCCCCTGAGTTCAATCCCCAGTACCGCAAAAAAAAAAAAAAAAAAAAAAATTAAAAAAAAAATTTTTTTTTAACCAGGGATTGAACCCAGAGGCAGAGGTATTCTATATTCTACCTCTGAGCTATACCCTCAGCCTTATTTACTTTTGTGGGACTGGGAATCCCCAGTCCGAACTCAGGAGTATTCTACTTCTGAGCTACACCCTCATCCCTATTTTTAATTATTTTAAAACAGGGTCTCACTAATTTGCAGAGGCCTAAGTAGCTGAGGCTGGCTGCAAACCTGCGATCCTCCTGTCTCAGCCTCCCAAGTAGTGGGGTTACAGGCATGCGTTACTGTGCCCAGCTATGGTTAGCAGTATTTATTTATTTATTTATTTATTTGGTGCTGGAGATTAAACCCAGGGGTATTCTACCTCTGAGCCCTATTTTTTATTTTATTAATTTATTTATTGTGGTATTATGGGTTGAGCCTAGGGGCATTCTACCCCTGAGCTACACCCCCAGCAAACAGGGTCTTGCTAGGTTGATGAGAGTCTCATTACTTGCTGGCTGTCCTTGAACCTGCAATCCTCCTGTCTCAGCCTCTCAAGTACTGGCATTACAGGTGAGGCATGCCCCACCACGCCTGGCTTTTATTTTTATTTTGAAACAGGGTCTCACTAAGTAGCTGAGGCTGGCCGTGAACCTTCAATCCCCTGTTTCAGCCCCCCAAGTACTGGGATTACAGCATGCACCACCATGCCTGGCAGTAGCAGCTATTTTTGAAGACCATTTGATGCCCGTCCTGGCACTCTAACTTAACCATGAGAGCCAGTGAGCTCCTTCCCCTCTTTAGGCCTCAATTTTCTCAACTGCAAAGTGACAGAGTTGGACTGGGTCAGTAGTTCCCAACCTTCCCACCTTCAAAGATTTTTTTAGTATTTTTCCTCTATACAAGCCTTATATTTGGTAAATTTTGTGTGCCATATAGCCTGCATCAAGTCATTGCTTCCTTTTAATTGATGTTAGCCTTGTATTATAGCCATTCAAGCTTGTGATGGGGAACGGTGGGCCAATGAGACCACCATATTGTTGGCATAATTCTGTCCCGGCACAGAGGCTAAGCTAGTTTTGTCATTCTTCACAAACTACGTGCTTCTCTTCTGGGTGGTTTTTGTTTATGTTTTAGTGCTGTGAATGGAACCCAGCATGCTGGGCAAGTGCTTTATCATTGAGCTATACCCCCTAGCTCTTTCTGGATCCTTCTGAAACATTGATGAAAACTCAAAGCAGCCCTGCTGCCAGGGATGCCAGACTAGAACCTACTAGACTAGTTTAAGTCCCACCCAGCTCGGCCATACTGAGAGCTGGCTGTGCTGTGTCCCTAGGAGATCTGAACTGTAACTACGTGCCCACCCAACTTCCTCAGAGTCTTGGCAGTCACCTCCTTCCAAAAGAGACCGATACGCTCTTCTCTCCAGGAACTGGGGGGAGGGGACATTGTGCCACTTGAGCACTCAGAGCCTAGGGGTTCATCATCAACTGGCTGAAGCTGTACGAAGGATGGGTATGTGTGTGTGCCTGAGCAGCACAAAATCTACACTGCAATGTGTGTGTGTGTGTGTGTGTGTGTGTGTGTGTGTGCATGTGTGGTGCTGGGGACTGAATAAAGGGGCATTCTACCTCTGAGCTACACCCCCAGCCCTATTTTATTTTTTTGGTGGTACTGGGGATTGAACTCAAGGGCATTCTACCTCCGAGCTACACCCCCAGCCCTATTTTTTGTTCTTTTTTTTTTTTTTTGCGGTACTGGGGATTGAACTCAGGGGCATTCTACCTCCGAGCTATACCCCCAGCCCTATTTTTTATTCTTTATTTTGAAACCGAGTCTCACTAAGTTGCAGAGTGCCTCACTAGGTAGCTGAGGCTGGCCTCGAACCCGGATCCTCCGGTCTCAGCCTCCGGAATGCTGGGATTACAAACATGCGCCACCACGCCCGGCTACTGTTCTTTATTTTTGAAACAGGGTCTCGCTAAGTTGTGGAGGGCCTCACTAAGTAACTGAGGCTGGCCGCGAACCCCAATCCTCCAGTCTCAGCCTCCCAAGTGCTGGGATTACAAGCGTGTACCACTACACCTGGCTATTTTATTTTTTATTTTGAAACAGGGTCTCACTAAGTTGCAGAGGGCCTCACTTAGATGCTGAGGCTAGCTATGAACCTGCAATCCTCCTGTCTCAGCCTCCCAAGTACTGGGGTTACAGGCATACACCACCACACCTGACAGGGCAATAATATATATATATATATTTTTTGTGGTACTGGAGGTTGAACTCAGGGGCATTCTACCTCTGAGCTATATACCCCCAGCCCTATTTTTTTTTTTTTTAATTCTTTATTTTGAAACCGGGTCTCACTAAGTTGAGAAGTGCCTCACTAGGTAGCTGAGGCTGGCCGCGAACCCGGATCCTCCGCTCTCAGCCTCCCAAATGCTGGGATTACAAGCGTGGGCCACCACGCCCGGCTGGGCAATAACATTTTGAAATATGTTTTCCATCTTTCCCTTGGTGTTCCTGGGTCCCTGCCTTCTGCAGGTTACTCTGCATGTGTTAGTTGGGGAAATGAAGGATACAACAGAATGTGGAATCCATTTTTAGTTTCTGAATTCCAAAAGCCCAGCCTTCAGGGAGAAATGGAAAGAATTTCTGTGTAGAAACAAATTTAGAAAACTGTGTACAGAGGATTTGGGAGTCAGAGATGGGTAAGGAGAGGGTCTCTGACAACAGAGAAGCTTATCCTTGGAGTTGCAGCTACGGTTACGGGCTGGGTTTCAAGCAAGAGTCACACTCCTTGTCCATAGTCGAGCACCACGAAGGTAATAGAATTCTCCAGAGAAATGTAGCTCTGGGGCTATGTGCTGTGTTTGGCCACACTGGATCCAACTAACCTAAGACCTAAGGATTCCCTGGGCCTAACATGGACTGAGAAAAGCAAGAAATAAATCTAACCCATGAGAGGATATGGGTGACATATGGGAGGGGTCTTTTGGTCAGGGAGAAACAACCTAGGAGCAACCTATGAGGGCTGATGACAAACAAAATGAGGACATCTTTGTGGATGCTGGTAGGACTGGATGACCACAAATCAGACCACCCATCCTAGGCTTTCAAAACTTGAAAGGAAGTGCCCAGAATTCAAACATCATTGGAGGAAAATGCAGGGAATCTTTGTGTGTGTGTGTGTGTGTGTGTGGATGGAGGAGAGTACTAGGGACTGAACCCAGAGGCATCATTCTACCTCTAAGCTACAATCTCAGTCTTTTTTTTTCCAGAACTGGGGATTGAACCCAGGGGCATTCTACCTCTGAGGGACACCTCCAGCCCTATTTTTTTATTCTTTATTTTGAAATGGTCTAAGTTGTGGAGGACTTTGCTAAGTACCTGAGGCTGGCGGTGAACCTGCAATCCTCCTGTCTCAGCCTCCCAAATACTGGGATTACAAGCATGTGCCACCATGCCCCAGCAGCCCTTTTTATTTTGAAACAGGGTCTCACTAAGTTGCTGAGGCTGGCCTTGAACCTGAGATCCTCCTATCTCAGCCTCCCACATACGGGGAATACTGGCATGCACCACCATGCCCAACATAAGCAGAGAATTTTGAATTGACTGCAATTAAGTTTCTGTCACTCTGGCTGAGTGGGGTGAAAAAGGAACTCAAAGTCAGTTAAAGAAAATTCAAGTTCTATTTCCTGCACATCAGAAATTGGAATCAGGGTCTGGGGATACAACTCAGTGGTAGATAATGTGTTTATCACAGGTCCTAGGTTCAATCCCTAGCAAACTCCCTCTCCACCCTTCCCTCCTCCCCCTCCCCCCCCCAAAAAAGAAAAAAGAAACGTGAACAGCTACACTGCTTGCCTACACGCCCTGTGTCACTTGCCCTCTCCCCTCTCATTTCTCCACCTTTCCTGCTTCTCTCCCCTCCGATGGTGGTCACAATGATATTATCCACCCCAACCTCAGCCTCCCACCTCAGGACCTTTGAATTGGCAGTTTTCTTTGCCTTCCCTTGGCTCTTTAAACAGTGGGCTCCCTTTCAGTTTAAATTTCACTTCCTCAGACCACACTTCCCAAAATAAAACCACCTCTGCTGTTCTCTCTCAGAGGGCCCTGTTTATCTCCTTCCCGACACCTGTGCATATTTTCCCTTGGTTGGTTTATTATCTGTCCCCCCCACAGAATGTCAGTCATCTCAGGGTCAGACCTTGTCCGTCTTGATGTTCTCTCAGCTGTGACCACGGTGCCTGGGGTATATTCCCTGTGGAATGGCTGACCAGGAACATCAGAGTTCCTGGCTTCCCATAGGCTGGTAGGTACTGAGCTCCCAGCACTTCTGCCTGGGACCCTAGAAGCCTTTTCTAGCAATCCAGGGGCACCAAAGACCCCGATCCTTGGGGCTTGAAGACCCAGCTCCGCTCTCACCCAGGGCTTAGCTAGTATGTCTCAGTGGGGCCTGTGTGTTCCTTCCCATCTATGTTCCAGGGTCTTTCCCAGGAAGGAGAGAGGGCCCAACTGGGGTCTGGCACATGACATATAAGAACCATGTCCTGTGCCTCTCCTCTCAGCAACCCACAGGAGCCCTACAGCTTCCTTCGCTGGCCCTGCTGAGGTTGTGAAAGACTCTGGCACACTATTGAAGCCTCAGAGCCAGACCTTTCCTCTACCCTGGGCCAAACCCTCAGCACGTGCTCACTTCAAGCTTGGAAACACTTGCAGATTTGTGGGAAAGGTCTTGGAGGAGGCTGCTGTGGGGACTCCTTGCCTGTTCATCATCTCCCTCCACCTGCTGAGGGTCTTGGACATTTCCACACTGAGAACCTCCCTTCTGGGCCTGCTCCCTGATTTCTCCTACCTGCAGTCATCTTCTGGTGTTGTTCTCCCTAACTCTGGCTGTCAGAGGGGCCTAGAAACTCAGAGAAGTGGGTTTTTCCCTGCTGGGACCCTCTGTTCTCTCCTCAAGGCAAGGGCAGAGTTTAAGAAATGTCTACATCCAGCCGGGTGTGGTGGCTCACGCTTGTAATCCCAGCATTCGGGAGGCTGAGACTGGAGGATCCGGATTCGCGGCCAGCCTCAGCTACCTAGTGAGGCACTCCGCAACTTAGTGAGACTCGGTTTCAAAATAAAGAATAAAAAATAGGGCTGGGGGTATAGCTCGGAGGTAGAATGCCCCTGAGTTCAGTCCCTAGTACCGCAAAAAAAAAAAAAGAAATGTCTACGTCCAGGATCTCTAGGCAATGAAATAAACATAGTATGCAAAATAATCATGGTGGGCGATAAAATTGCAGATGCCTGGGGCCCGGATTCTGGCTCAAGTCTGGGGTCATTTCCTACACACATCCATCCCAGTTGGTTCTGATGAGGTAGTCCATGGACCAGACTTCATCAAAGATGAGCTAGACTGGTGGGATACAGAAGGAAATATGATCCAAATGATTTGTGCATGTACTAATGTTATCACTGTGAACCTCACTGTGATATATAACTACAGTGCACCAATGGAAGTATTAAAATAAAAGACCGAGCTAGAACATGCAAGCAGGGACCTTGGGGTGCTAATAAACAGGGACCAAATGAATACTCTTTTCAAATCTCAAGAAATATGAGCACCTTACCATCAGGGGCCCTGCCTTATTTAGAAGCCATCTCTCAAAATGGATTTCTTTTCAGAACTGGAAATTAACCCCAGGGGCATTCTACCTCCAAGTTACACCTCCAGCCTATTTATTTATTTATTTATTTTTGTGGAGCTGGGGATGGAACCCAGGGCATTCTACTTCTGAGCTACACCCCCAGTCCTATTTTTTATTCTTTTTTTTTTTTTTTTGCGGTACTGGGGATTGAACTCAGGGTCATTCTACCTCCGAGCTACATCCCCAGCCCTATTTTTTATTCTTTATTTTGAAACAGGGTCTCACTAAGTTGCAGAATGCCTCACTAGGTAGCTGAGGCTGACCTCAAACTCGGATCCTCTGGTCGTAGCCTCCCAAATGCTGGGATTAAGCGTGCACCACCACGCCCGGCTTTATTTTTTTATTCTTTATTTGAAAAAGGGTCTCACTAAGTTTCAGAGGGCCTAAGTAGCTCAGGCTGGCTGCGAATCTGTGATCCTCCTGTCTCAGCCTCCCAAGTATTGGGATTATAGGTGTGCGCCACTACACCTGGCCTATCAAGCTGGATTTCATCTCTGTTTTTGTTGACTACCTCCCCCACTAGGTTAAAAGCTCCTCTCCAGACATGTTCAAATCTTATTCGGCAAGGTGTGCTAAGCGGAAGGCCTTTGTGCTTGGCAGTGATTCCGTGGCTATGTGGTGAACACACTCTCTGGTTCCACAAGACAGAGCCACTTTCACAGGGATGATTGCCTGTGGCAGGTTTAGAATGACCACAGAGCAACTACTACAAAGACTTGAGCTCAATCCCCGAGGACCCTGTGAATCTCACAAACAGGACCAATTTGCTGTTGGCTGAACTCCCACACCTGAGGGGGAAGGGAGGGCCCAGGTTATTCCAGCCTGTCTGCTTCTAGAAACAGCAACGAGATTAACAGCCTCTTCAACACAGAGGTATCTGAATAGAAATGCCACATTTCACCTGGACAACTGAAGTACTCTCCTACACCTCAGTTTTTCCTACATATTAGAACCAGCTGGGGAACTTTTATTATTATTATTTTTTGCAGGGGTGGTACTGGAGATTGAACCCAGGGTCATTCTACCTCTGAGCCACACCCCCGGCCCTATTTTATTTGTTGGTACTGGGGGTTGAACTCAGGGGCATTCTACCTCCCAGCTACACCCCTAGTCCTATTTTTTTTTTTTTTTTTCCGGTACTGGGGATTGAGCTCAGGGGCATTCTACCTCCGAGCTATACCCCCAGCCCTATTTTTTATTCTTTATTTTGAAACCAAGTCTCACTAAGTTGCAGAGTGCCTCACTAAATAGCTGAGGCTGGCCTCGAACCCAGATCCTCCGGTCTCAGCCTCCCGAATGCTGGGATTACAAGCGTGTGCCACCACGCCCGGCTCCTAGTCCTATTTTTTATTCTTTATTTTGAAACAGGGTCTAAGTTGCAGAGAGCCTCACTAAGCAGCTGAGGCTGGCCGTGAACCTGGATCCTCTGGTCTCAGCCTCCCAAGTACTGGGATTACAAGTGTGCACCACCATGCCCGGCTCCTATTTTATTTTTTATTTTGGAACAGGGTCCTGCTAAGTTGCTGAGGTTGGCCTCAAACCTGCAATCCTCCTGTCTCAGCCTCCCAAGTATGGAAATTACAGGCAGGGGCCACCACACCCATCTTCACCTGGGAAACTTAAGTCCTGGGGCCGGCTGGGATATAGCTCAGTGGTAAGCCCAAGCCCTGTGTTCAATCCCCAGTCCTGGGGCTTGAGACACACCCCACACCAATTAAATCTAAATCTCTGGGAGTGGGAGAGATGATTCTAATATGCAGCCAAATCTGGGACCCCATACCCTATTACATAGGAACAATAGGAAGCCCAGAACACAGACGGGAAAGCAGGAGACCTGGACCTTATTTGTATCTAAATTTGGTTTTATAAGAAAATGAACATAATTGCAAGGGAAACAGGGACTTAGGGATGACTCAGGCCAGGCACAATTAATAATTTGATTTGACAGATTCCCTAAGTCAGTAAATCAGAGGCTTGGATGCAAATGATCAAAAAAGGGGATTGTCACCTTCCCCAAGGCCACAGGCAGACTGATGGGATCCAGGGTTCCAAGGTGAGTCCGGGAGGTGGAACTCTGTGAAAGGCACCTGTGAGAGGTTGTCTGTCGGACCCCAGGTTCTGGGCAGGGATAAATGGCAGGGATTTGGCTCAGAATCTTGGAGGAACCTGAGTTGGTGCGGGAGCTTGCTGAGGGGACAGCCTCACTTATATTTTTTGGAGGCAAACTCCCGCCGGCCCTGGCCCTTGCTGCCAAAGGTGCGCACACGATGGATGACCTGCAGCTGCTGCTCGATGGTGGCAGTGATGTTCACGTCATCTGGGATGTGGACGTACCGGACGTTGCGCCCTGTCACAAAGAGGTCATCCAGCTCTACCTGATGTCCCCAGCGGTCCGTGTAGGTGACCTTGGCCAGGCGGATGTTCATGAAAGCGTCGACATTGTCAATGCGCCCACGGGCCACGCTCTCATCCCGCAGGTCCACGGTGGTGACCTGACCCTGGAGGCCCTGCAACAGGATGATCAGGCTGTTCTCAGAGATGGTCCGCTCCTTCACTGAGTGGCTCACTGCCATTCTTCCACGTCGGCTGGGGGCTCGCTTTGGGTAAGGAACACAAAGATGGGAGGTGTAGTAGGCTACGGGTTGGCTAGCATTGCCTACTTACCTCCACCCGGCCCTCAAACAAAATTCTTAGAACAGACTCCCCAAAGCTGACCACTTACTCACTTTTTTTTCTCCCTTTGAGCTACATTCCCAGCCTTATTTTTAAATTATTATTATTATTTTATTTATTTATTTATTTTTGTGGTACTGGGGATTGAACTCAGGGGCATTCTACCTCCGAGCTACACCCCCAGCCCTACTTTTTTTTCTTTATTTTGAGACAGGGTCTCACTAAGTTGCGGAGTGCCTCACTAGGTAGCTGAGGCTGGCCGCGAACCTGGATCCTCCGGTCTCAGCCTCCCGAATGCTGGGATTACAAGCGTGCGCCACCACGCCTGGCTTTAATTATTATTTTTTAATTATTTTTCACGGTACTGGGGATTGAATGCAGGGGCATTATACCTCCAAGCTATACCCCCAGTCCTATTTTTTATTCTTTATTTTGAAACAGGGTCTCACTAACTTGCAGAGGGTCTAAGTAGCTGAGGTTGGCTGAGAACCCTGATCCTCCGGTCTCAGCCTCCCAAGTACTGGGATATTCTTTATTTTGAAACAGGGTCTCGCTAAATTGCAGCGGGCCTTACTAAGTAGCTGAGGCTGGCTACTAAGCTGGATCCTCCTGTTTCAGCCTCCCAAGTACTGGGATTATAAGTGTGCACCACCACGACCGGCTATACTTTTTGTTTATGGACACAGGTATTTTATGTGCACAGCTCATAGAATTCTCAGGTCCTCTTGCAAGCCAAGAATTAATTATTCCCACTTTATTTTGGTGGTGCTGGGGATTGAACTCAGGGCATTCTATTTCTGAGCTACACCCCCAGCCCTTTTTATTTGGAAACAGGGTCTAAGTTGCCAAGAGCCGCACTAAGTTGCTGAGGCTGGCTTAAACTTGTGATCCTTCTATCTCAGTCTCCCAAATACTGGGATTACATCCTTGCTATTCAAAATATGCTCTATGAGCTAGTATAGGTACCTGTTAGGAGTGCATAATCTCAGATCTACTGGAACAGAATCTGACCCCTAGATGAATTGGATACCCGTTAATATCTGGGAATCACTGGTTGACACCAGTTCTCAAATGTTAGTGTGCATCAGCATTACCTGGAGGGCTTGTCAAGTACAGATTTGCTGGGCCCCACTCCCAGTTCCAGACTGTGTGGCTGAGCTGGGTGCCCTTCCTTCCTCCTCCCTCCCTTCCTTCCACTGCACCCAGGGGTGTTCTACCTGTGAGCTAACACCACCAGCCTTTTTTTTTTTTTTTTTTTTTTTTTGCGGTACCGGGAATTGAACTCAGGGGCATTCTACCTCCGAGCTATACCCCCAGCCCTATTTTTTATTCTTTATTTTGAAACCGAGTCTAAGTTGCGGAGTGCCTCACTAGGTAGCTGAGGCTGGCCGCGAACCCGGATCCTCCGGTCTCAGCCTCCCGAATGCTGGGATTACAAGCGTGCGCCACCACGCCCGGCACCACCAGCCTTTTTAATTTTTATTTATGTACTTATTTATTGTGGTACTGGGGGTTGAGCCCAAAGGCATGCTTCACCCCTAGCTTTTTTTTTTTTTTTTGGTATTGGGAATTGAACCCAGGGGCATTCTATCTCCGAGTTACACCAGCCTTATTTATTTTTAATTTTGAAACAAGGTCTCATTAAGTTGCAGAGGGCCTCATTAAGTAGCTGAGGCCTGCGGCGAACTTGTGATCTTCCTGTCTCAGCCTCCCAAGTACTGGGATTAGAAGCGTGTACCACCATGCCCTGTTCTATTTTTATGATTTTGAAACGGTCTCGCTAAATTGCTGAGGGCCTCACTAAGTTGCTGAGGCTGGTCTCGAGCCTGAGATCCTCTTGTTTCAGCCTCCCAAGTACAGCGATTACAAGAATGCGCCACCATGCCCGGCTAAAACTTTCTCTCTTAACTACCTAAGAATCCGGACCACGGCTGTACAGAGTGGCTTTAGGAGCCACAAGGCCAAACTACACCACTAACAAGGGGGTGGGAGCTGGGTGCAAGGAAGGGCCCAACGACCCCACCGGGCCTTCAGCCTGAGACTGAATAAGCAAGAGTTGGGGCCGCTGATGTGACCTCGAGCCAGACCCGGGCTCTAGCACAGGCTCCGCCACTTCCGGGGAGGGAGAACCTGGCGCCAGCCCCAGGCGTCCCCAAGCTTGTCAGCCCATGGTAAGATGGGGATCCTCGGGCCCCTCTACACACCCAGCAGTCGGGGTGAGTTTGGGGAGAGGAGCTACTCTGCCAATCCCGGAGAGGACGCCTGCCCGGCTCCCCCGCGCCCCGCCCCCGGCTCCCCGCACTCCGCCTCCCCGCACCCACCGCGCCGGATTCCTTCTGCTCTCCGCGCCCGCGTCGCCGCCGCCGCCGCCGCCGCCGCCGCCGCCGCCACCTAGCCGGACAGCCTCCTGCCGCCGCCGCGCAGAGAAGCCATGGCAACCGCGGGCCGCGCGGGGCTCCGGGAGCGGGAGCGCGCGGGCCGCGGACTACAACCCCCAGAAGGCCATGCGGTGTCCCGGTCCCCGCCCCCCCGCGCGCACTCACGGCAGTGCGTGGGTCAGGCACCTTCCCAGGCTCCGGCGTGGAGCGGGGACCGAGATCCCCGGGCTCCCTGAGCTGGCTGCGCGGTGGGGAGAAAACCCGCAAGAGAACACACCGGAAGCCGGGCGTAGAGGCGCACGCCTGTAATCCGAGTACTTGGGAGGCTGAGACCGAAGGATCGCGGGTTCGAGGCCAGCCTCAGCAATTTAGCGACCTCCTGTTTCAAAATAATAAAATAGGATTGGGAGTGTAGCTCTTAGGTAGAGTGCCCCTGGGTTCGATCCCCACTACTCTCCACCCCAAAAAAGGAAACAAACCGGAAATATTCTAAACGTTCTGCAGCTGATTAAAGTACTGTGATGGGATAGTGACTGGCTGGCCTTTTATTGGATGATCAGGGATGTCCCGAGGAGGTGACGTTTGAGCTAAGATGAATGACATGAAGCCAGCTTTGCACTCCTTCTCCCCAAACAAAAACAAATAAACCCACAAAACAACAAAAAACAAAGAAGAGGAGCATTTAATTAGAGCAAACGGTTTATGTGAAAGACCTGGTGGAAATGACCTTGAGAATTCCGGGAAGCCTTCCTCGAAGACCTTTCCCACAGTGTTTGCACATGTTTCCAGACTTGAGGGCTTGGTCTAGGACTCGGCAATTTAGTGAGCCTCTGTTTCAAAATTAAAAAAAAATAAAATAAAATAGGGCTAGCTGTGAGACATCCACAATGTGTCAGGGTCTTCCACAGCCTCAGCAGGGCGGGAGAGGAAGCCACAGGGATCCTGAGGTTGTTGAGGGGAAAGGGGCAGACACTCCTTAAGCATGTGGGGAAATCTGACATCCCGTGAATCTCAGTGGGAGGTTATTTATTTTTGCAGTACAGGGCCTCACACATGCTAGGCAAGTGCTTTATCACTGAGCTACATTACTAACCCTTTGTATTTTTTAGTTTGAGACCAGGTGTTGCTAAGTTGCCCAGGCTGGCCTGAACTTGTGATCCTCCTGCCCCCTCCTGAGATGCTGGTATTACATTCTTCGTGCTGCTCCTGCTGTTTTGTTTTTTTTTTATGTGCCCAGGCTGACCCTGAACTCCTGGGCTAAGTGTCCTCCTCCCTCAGCCTCCTGAGTGCTGAGACTACATGTGTGTGCATCTGGCTTCTCCATACCTTTTATTTTATTTTTGTAGTACTGGGGATTGAACTCAGGGGCATTCTACCTCCAAGCTATACCCCCAGCCCTATTTTTTTTTTATTCTTTATTTTTGAAACAGGGTCTCAGTAAGTTGCGGAGTGCCTCACTAGATAGATGAGGCTGGCCGCGAACCCGGATCCTCTGGTCTCAGCCTCCCAAATGCTGGGATTACAAGCATGTGCCACCACGCCCGGCTTTCCATACCTTTTGAAAGTGAATTAAATGTGATAAATGAACTTGATTTTAGACAATGAAGTGTGAAATGATGTGAAATATCACTTGTCGTGCAGGTGAGGGCTGGGAAACAGCACAGAAGAATGTTGGAAGGTGGAGGCCGCTGTGATTTGAAAAAGTGATGGGAAACAATTGATAGAAGAATGTGAAATGTGAGGCTTGTCAAACACTTCATTAGGGATGGGGTGAGAAGAGGAATACGGTGCATGAGAAACAGAGTGAGAATGGGAAGAAAGGAAGGAGCGAGCATTTGGAAATGGACCTGGCCATCTTTCTCTCTCTTCCTCTCCCTCCCCCTCTCTCCTTTTTTCTTTCTTTCCTTTCCTCCTCCCTCCCTCCTCTTCCTTCCCTTCCTTTCCTTTCCTTTGTAGTACTGGGGTTTGAACCCAAGGGCGTTCTACCTCTGAGTTATACCCCTTCCTGGCCGATTGCAGGTTCTCGACCAGCCTCAGCTACCTAGTGAGGCCCTCCACAACTTAGTGAGACCCGGTTTCAAAATAAAGAATAAAAAATAGGGCTGGGAGTATAGCTCAGAAGTAGAATGCCCCTGGGTTCAATCCCCAGTACTGCAAAAAACAAAAACAAAACAAACAAAAAAAACCAGGGTCTCGCTAAGTTGCTGAGGCTAGCTGCAAACCTGCAATCCTCCTGTTTCAGCCTCCCAAGAACTGGGATTATAGGCATACACCACCACACCCTGCTACCAAGGAACTTTAAAGGGAGTAAGAGGTTGATTAAGGTTGTATTACTTTTCAGAATTTAATTTGGCTCTATAAAGTTAGGTGTTACGTTAAATGTGTATTTTTCTATTAACTATATATTTGCCTTTCTATGGTTTCTTGTGGCTCAGACAGTATGGCTCTAACTGGACATAAACCAGAGCAACAAAGCAGACAGTTGCACAGCAGAGACACGTGACCAAGAGTGTCTGTTGTGGAGAGCGGACACCCCTGGAATCTGGTTGTCATGCTGAAGTCTGTTTCTCTCCTACTGGGATTGTCACCGAAGGAAAAAAACCGAGCTTTACCTTTAAACGTTGTTAGGCATGTCCGTGGACTCGGTGGGATGACTTTTCTCTTAGAATCTAGGTATGAAGACCTTCCTCCTCCACTCTGATTTTCATTACTGACTTCTCTTGGGAGCCATTCCTCCTATAACTTCTAGGCCCTTTTAGCCCTCGAAGAACAAGACTGGAATGGCTTACAACTTCGTTGGGAAGAGGTTACAGTCATAGAAGAGCTGAGATCAGCTGTACCCCTCAGCATGGGCGAGGGCAGCACGGGTAACCCCAGGTGGGCCCACCTGGGACAGGGCCAGCTCTGCAGGTGCCGCCACTCACCCGGCCTGGCTGATTGGAGCCTCCAAACTAGGTCTCTTTCTCTGTGGAACTGGAGATTGAACCCGGGTGGAGGTGTGGGGGGGAGTATTTTATTTTTATTTTTATTTTTTGTGGCACTGGGGATTGAACCCAGAGGCATTCTACCTCTGAGCTACACCCCCAACCCTATTTTATTTTATTTTTTGCGGTACTGGGGATTGAACCCAGAGGCATTTTACCTCTGAGCTATACTCCCAGCCCTATTTTTTATTCTTTATTTTGAAACAGGGTCTCACTAAGTTGTGGAGGGCCTCACTAAGTAGCTGAGGCTGGCCGAGAACTCGGATCCTCCGGTCTCAGCCTCCCGAGTACTGGGATTACAAGTGTGGGCCACCACACCCGGCTTCTTTTTTTCTTTTTTTTGAAACAGGGTCTAAATTGCTGAGGATATTGATAAGTTGCTGAGACTGACCTCGAACCTGCAATCCTCTAATTCCTATACTCTCCCAAGTATTGGAATTACAAGTATTGGAATTATAGGTATGGGCCACTGCGCCTGGGCTAGGTCTTTCTCTTTCTTATGACTGAAGGGACTGAGGCTTTGTGAGGGTAACTGGACCAAGAAAACGTGATGAATTGGGGGCAGGGATGGGACCAGAGTGTAGTTTTATTTTATTTTTGTTTGGTACTGGGGATTGAACCCAGAAGCATTCTACCTCTGAGCTAAACCCCTAGTTGTCCAGGCTGACTTCAAACTTGCGATTCTTTTGCCTCAGCTTTCCAAAGTTGCTGGGATCACAGGTGTGTGCCATCATGGCTCGCCTGTTGATCTGATTTCAGATAAACATTGGTGTATACTTAGCCCACGTTTTTAGGAAGAGGAATCACTTTTTTTTTCCTCTGTGGGTGCTGGTGATTGAACCCAGGTCCTGTGTATGCTAGGCAAACACTCTACCGCTGAGCTATACCTCCAGTTCCTTCTTCTTTTCTCATGGCTTCCTCCTTACTCCCATGCTTTCTCTGGAACCACCATGCACATAAACTTGTTTTTCTCAATATTTGTTCAAGTCTAGAGACATGAAACTCAAAGATTGCCTCATCACAGAGCCACCTTACCAGAGATCCGTATCTTGTTTATTTACTGAGCGGACAGATAGTTGACATCAGCAGCATTGCTCTGGGATGGGTGCAGAGAAGAGGCTGCTGCTTCTGAGCAGCGCCTGGGCCACCTCCAAGGTGCTCAGAGCAGGTAGTGAAGCTCATTTATGGCAGCATGGAGGAAACCAAACTCACGACAGAGAGAACCTTCCCCTTCACCTGTCACCCAATCAGGCCCCCGGCTGGTGCCGGATTGCTTAAGAGACTAAACGTGCAGCCTGTGGTGTAAGGTAAACAGTTTCACCTCCCAACAGAATTGTTTGGGGGAGCGTGGGTGTCTTAATGGGTAAGGAAGAGTAATCATTTATTTATTTGGTACTGGGGATGGAACTCAGGGGCATTCTACTTCTGAGCTATACTCCAGCCCTTTTTATTTTGAAACAGGGTCTCACTAAGTTGCCAAAGCTGCTCTAGAACCTGTGATCCTCCTGTCTCAGCCTTCCAAGTAGTGAGATCACAGGCAGGCACCACCTTGCTTGGCAGGAAGTATAATCTTAATGGGTAGACATAATTTAAATTTATCTAGTGGTTTCCTTTTCTGTAACCAAGCCCCATGCCTTGGGTCAGCCAAAGGGCCCCTTTCTTGTCATACTCAGAACTATGTTTGCCCAACTCTTCCAGGGGGCAGGGACCACAGCAGACCCTGCAGTTGGCCCCATCTCCAGCAGTGTCCAGCCCAGCTGAGTTTCTGTACTACCCTGTGCCATTCTGGATCCTCTGCGGGACTGACTGGACCCAACTTCTGGAGGTTGTCTGGCCCTGAACCTGCTGGCTACTTGGTCTTGGGAGGGAGCAGGTGGTGCAGGACTACTGCCCATTCCTGAAACATCAAGGACAGCTCTGGCTTGAGATGTTTCACGGGAAGTGGCTCTGCATGGTGACAGTGGTAAAGCAGCAGAGACAGATGTCACAGACACCAGTCAGGTGTCTTTAGAAGGCAAGCACACTAAGTGGCAGAGGTGGACTCTGGGGACAAGGGGTACACGTGATGCTGAGAAGCAAGTGTCCTCTTGGTGCACCTGTGCAGGTGTGATAAACCCAAGTGCACAGACAGAGGGGCCTGCAGAGCAGTACAGACCCCCATGTGTTTGCTTCGGCTTCCCCCGGGCTAGCTTCCTCTGCTTCTTGGAGGTGGCAGTTGTTAGCATGCCAGGGGGAGAAAGCTGTCGAAACTGGGCCCCGGCGGACTGAGGCAACTGCCTTTTCCTCTGATTCCAAACTCACCCAGAAAGTGGAACACATCCCAGGAAATATATATATATATATATATATTTTTTTTTTTTTAGGGGGAAGAGGTACTGCGATTGAACCCAGGAGCATTCTGCTTCCAAGCCACACCCCCAGCCCTGTTTTATTTTTATTTTGAAATGATCTCGTTATGTTACCACAATTGGTCTTGTTCCTGTGATCCTCCTGTCTCAACCTCCTGAGTACTGGATTACAGGTGTGTGCCGCCATGCCCGGCCTTGTTGATGGTTTTGCCATGACTTATGAGCATCTCTGAGATGCAGGTCCCCACAGGAAAGCTGAGGTAGTAAACCTGAAAGTGGTCATGGGAGTGTTCCCTTACCAACTCTGGGCTCAGCCTCTGACCCACGATGCTTTGCATGGCCACCAGAGAATTTGGAATGAATGGAAAAGGTCTGGTTTAAAAGCCAGAATATATTTGGCTGAAAATATGCATATGTGTGTAAGCCTTCAGGAGAGGGTGCTCTCTGAGGGAGACTTGCGCAGTTCCTTACACTATAAACAGGAACTAGGGGTAAGGGCCTCACTCCGTGGAAAACAGCCCTCCCCACTGGCCCCTGTCCTGCCTTCCCCAGAGCTGCATCAGGCAGCCTCTCCCAGGCAGGTAGGGAGGGCTGTGCACAGCTATAGCTCATCCATCATGGCCAGCAGCTCGTCCCCCTTGCTGGAGCTCCGCTTTGGCTGCTCTGTGATCTCAAACTCCCCCATGATCCGAGCTAGCTCTTGGTTCCGTTGCTCATCCTGTTAGAGAAAGGAGAGGGAGAGGGATGAAGAGGCCCTGTGGGCAGTAGGTATTTAATTTTCCAGCCCACCATTTGTATGTACTTCAGTTTCCCACCTGTTTGTCAGAATAGGGACTTAGTGACAGTCTGGTTAGAGGGAAAAAGGGGGATTTTTGAAGCTCAAGGTTATTACAAGATGAAGATTTGGCCCATGAAATCCCCTGTACACACCTGTATAGCTTGAATGTTGATGACTTCATAGGATAGCTCTTCTGGCCTGGACAGTGCTGCATGTCTGGATGAGATGGTAAAGAAATGGGCCCAAGGTTAGGGCTGTCTCCCGGCCAGCATGGCAAACTGCATCTGGATATTTTAGCAAACTATTTTTTCTGCCTGATCTGCCATTTCTCTTCATCTTTCTCCCCCATCTCCAACAAATGCTCCTTATACTTCAGAAAGTCAAGTCCTTTGATGTTTTTGAGATTCTGCACACCCTGAACTCGGCTAAGAATGTTCTCCTCCCTCTGCCTTGGCAAATTCCAAGACCCAGATCAAATGCCGATCCCTTCAATCTGCTGGTGCCAAGACAGCCACTGTGTCCTTAATTATAGCATTCATGACATGGCACTGAAATGGTTTCTGTACTTTTTCACTCTCCCACTAAGCTGGGCATGTTCTGAGCACGGGCTCTAGGTCTTATTCTCCATCTTTGTCCCCAGAACTTAACATAGTGCCCATCACAAAGAAATAAGTAAAATGACTCAGTAAGCGGGGAAATAGAAGGCAGCTTCCACTTCCAATGTGGTTGTGAGGAGAATCACAGGAGATGATACAGGCAAAAGTGCTTTAAAAAGTGTAAAGCATTGTTAAAGCATTGTACACATCTTGGTAAATTACTGTTGCTATTAGTTTTGGGTGATACTGCCTAATCCCAAAAACATCAGGTCCCAACTTCCTTCTGGTATTTTATTAATAATACTAATTATTGTTGTTATTATAATTATTATTATGATGATGCCAGGCAAGTGCTCTGCCACTGAGCTACATCCCCAGCCCAATCCTTCCATTATTTACAATCAGACTTTTCTTAGTATGGTCATCTTGGCCTCTAATACTTCTCATTCAGCTGTGTTCTGCTAAGGAAACATCAGCACTCTTTTTTGAATGACTCCAGAGGGTCAGGCCATTTAATCCTGGTGGAGTCTTTAGCTAGGTTATTGCATTTGTTGGTATTTCGTTTGTGATCTTTACATCTATCATTGGTTGGTAATTGTTGTTTGGGTTCTTTCATACTTGGGCTTTTTTATATATATGTCTTTAAAGAACAGGTTGAAAACATACTCCTCTTCTTCATCAGTGGTAAAGAGATTCAACCGGAATCCTGGCTCAGGGCCACTGGGTTTCTTAATCTCCATTCCTCCCATTAGCCTGGCCAGGAAATTCAGCTCTTCTTTAGCAAGAGGGTTTGGAGCAATGCTTTCCTGTAGAAACAATAGCATGATTTGTAGCCACATGAAGGTGATCACACTTCCTGCTGAGACCCCAGAGACCCAGGGAGGAATTATAAAACAAGATAAACAATAGCCAGGTCCAACTAAAGCACAGAAAGCAGGCTTAACCAAAGGAAAAATTATCCGTGTCAGCAGCAGAGGGAATCTAGCAATGCAGAAAACCAGATATTGTCATACTTTCAAGATGAGTGGAAGGTCCTGGGGATCCACACTCCTCAGACTACCTTCCTCCTTGGAGGAATGGAGAAGAACACTGCTTCCTCTTTAGTCAACCCAGTTCCCTCTCTTACAAGTGGCCCCAGATGACACCATTCCTGGGGAAACTCCCACACTGCCCTCTGGTGGTGACATCTGGAAACACACCCTAGAGGCCATTCCCTTGTCAGCAATCCTTGTCCCACTCTGCCTTTGCCCTTACCTACTCATCTACCTAGTCACCTACCTACCTACCTGGCTCTCAGCTCTCTCTAATGCGCTGCCCCCAGTTGTCTAAAATACGGTTCTTATCTCATTTTCCCTTCCTTGAATCTCTTCTGAATCCTGTCTAAAGAACAAAGTCAACTTGTTTGAAGCTCCAGTGTTTCTGTCCAGTGAAATCTTGCCACCTGCCTCAGGAAGGCTGTGATCTAGCCACGTGCACTCACGCTGCCTCCCTGCTTCCCTCAAACATGATGCTCTCTCGCTTCTCTGCCGTTGCTCATCCTGTCACCTTGGCTGCATGCCTCTCCTCCTCCTCTGCTCTTTGGTATTTTACCCACTCTAGGGCCTCGCTTCAATGTCACCTCCTTGGAAAAGCTTTTTGGAAGCCGGGTGTGGTGGTGCAGGCTTGTAATCCCAGTACCTGGGAGGCTGAAACAGGAGGTTTGTAAAGGAGATTTGTGGCCAGCCTCAGCTACTTAGTGAGGTTGTCAGCAACTTAGTGAGACCCTGTTTCCAAATAAAAAATAAAATAGGTCTGGGGATATAGCCTGGAGGTAAAAGGGCCCTGGGTTCGACCCCCAGTACCCCCCGCTCACATACACACAAAGCCTTTTGGTCCTGTCCCCTGTTTCCCACCCTACTGGACAGAACATGTCTTCTTCTAGCACAGATTACTCAGTGAGCTTGTCTTCCACTTCATTAGAGTTATTTGTTTCTATTGCTGTCTTTCCAAGGGAACTAAACTATAAGCTCTTTTCAGGATAGGATCATATCTAGGCCAGCTTTATATTCCCAGCCCACAGAGGCAATTCAACAAATGTTTTCTTAATAACTAAATATTCCACGATTCTCCCTTTAGCTAGACAGTAGCCAGTTGGTGAAAAATTGTAAAGATGGAATTCAGAGAAACAGAAACCTTGTGTGTGTGTGTGTGTGTGTGTGTGTGTGTGTGTGTGTGTGTGTGTAGGGGCGGGGAGAGTGTTGGAGATTGAACCAGGGGCATTCCACCTCCAAACCACACTCATAGCCCTTTTTTATTTTTTATTTGAGGCTGGCTTTGAACCTGCGATCCTCCGGTCTCAGCCTCCTAAGTACTGGGCTTATAGGCGTGTGCCACCATGCCTGGCAAAACCCCCTTTTTTTTTTTGTGGTACTGGGGATTAAACCCAGGGGCATGTTACCTCTGAGCTACACCACCAGCCCTATTTTATTTTTATTTTTGAAACAGGGTCTCACTAGGTTGGTGAGAGTCTCACTACTTGCTGAGGCTGTCCTCAAACCTCTGATCCTCCTGTCTGAGCCTCCTAAGTACTGGGATTACAGGTGTGCACTGACATGCCCAGCTCAAAAACCCCATTTTGAACTTAGCTAGCACATGGCTTTACAGGGAAGTATTAAAAAGGGATGTTTTTAGTGACCAGCACAAGTGCTGAACTTGGCAAGTAGAGTCCCAATGACACTGGCACAATTCTGTATCACATGTCCTCATGTGTGGTTCCTGCTTAATTATGGTGGCTGAACCAAGCCTAAAATTACCTAATTAGTCAGATCACTGGAAGACTCCATGAAAGGCTACAATTAAAAGCCGGTGTACTTGTAAGGCTGAATGGAGATTGTCAACATCGAGGGAAATGCTGGCTAGCTTTAAAATCTGCAGAGTTCCCACCTTTTACCTCCAGCAGACTCTGCACCTAGAAGGCAGCAGGAAGGAGGGGAGGCAGAAGCTCACCTGTGTCCTCGAGGCTAAGTTCTTTGATGCTCCGGACATATGGGTTTCCACAGGCCGATTCACACTGTACCTGGTGTCAACAGAAAACGGTGACATTACCCAGTCCCCTTTCATTGGCTTCCTTCTAACTTGTAAATATAGTTCAGAGCTTCTATTTTGAGATATCAAATGAGGTGCTCTGAGTACAGAGTATAACTGAGTGTTAAGCACTCAAATTTTACTTCTTCCCAAAGAAAAATCCCTGAGGAAGCTGTGTGGAAATGCCTCCTCTTGAAAGGAGTAATGCACATCACTGAAAAGACAGGTAGCATTACATGAAGGCTGAGCGTTTCTGGATTTCCATAGAAACAGAGCCTTTGGATACTTTCTTCCCTGCCATTTAAATTTATATATCGTTTCAACCTACTGACTGGCTTTATGCTCAGAGTTTTTGGAAATGTGCCCTTTAGAAATGTCAGGGCTCTGCACACATTGTATCTATGGGAAACTACTCCAGTTGTCAGTAGGAATTTGCATAGCAGAGGTCAGGTTGG
>PVLC010013300.1:0-10208 GCA_004027655.1 Graphiurus murinus | reverse complement strand
TGGCCATGTTTTATTTTATTTATTTTTAAATTTTTTTGTGGTACTGGGGATTGAACCCAGGGGCATTCTACCTCTGAGCTATACCCCCAGTCCTATTTTTTTTTTTATTCTTTATTTTGAAATAGGGTTTCATTAAGTTGTGGAGGGCCTCACTAAGTAGCTGAGGTTGGCTGAAGAACCCGTATCTTCCTCCCATGCCTAGATTTCTGTAACAGTTTCCCAACTGCTGTCTTTCCTCTGCCCTTGTCCCATAGAGTTCACCTTCCAGAATGTAAATCAGATCATGTTACCTCTTACCTTAAAGTGTTCAGTATTTGCCGGACGTGATGGCTGATATATGTTCTAATTAGTCAGTGCCCATGCTAGACAAGTTACATTTATTTATTTATTTATTTATTTGTTTGTTTGTTTGTTTTTGGCAGTACTGGGTATTGGACCCAGAGGCATTCTACCTCTGAGCTCCTCCACCCTTAGCTCTATTTTATTCTTATTTTTATTTATTTATTATTATTATTATTTTTTTGTGGCACTGGGGATTGAACTCAGGGGCATTCTACCTCTGAGCTATACCCCCAGCCCTATTTTTTATTCTTTATTTTGAAACAGGGTCTCACTAAGTTGCGGAGGGCCTCCACTAGGTAGCTGAGGCTGGCCGCGAACCCGGATCCTCCGGTCTCAGCCTCCCAAATGCTGGGATTACAAGCGTGTGCCACCACACCCGGCTTTATTCTTTATTTTGAAACAAGGTCTCACTACGTCCCAGAAGCCCTCACTAAGTGGCTAAGGCTGGCTATGAACCTGTGATCCTCTTGTCTCAGTCTCCCAAGTACTGGGATTACAAGCATGCACCACCATGCCCAGCTGACAAGTTACATTTATTCTGAGCACCACTCCTGCTTAGCAGATGTGCTTCACACACATGGGCTTGCTCCTTGCCCAAGGAACACGTCATGCTTTTTCCCACCTAAGGGATTTGACTTGCTGCCCATTCAGCTTAGGTGCTTTTCCCTGAGATCTTTGTTAGTCATATACTCAGAAAGGCTGTTCTCGACTGTAACTCTTTCCTTTAAAGATGTGCTGCCCAAAGTAGTCAAGTATGACTATTTAAATGTAAATGTAATAAAATAAAAAATTCAGCTTCTCAACCACATATTCCAAGTACCTAATAGCCACATGTGGCAGGTGGTTATCATACTGCACATTAATATAGCACAGATCTGGAACATTTCCATCGTCATAGAGAACTCTACTGGACAGGGCAGATCTAATGCAACAACCCATCCAGTTGCCCTTTATAACTTTACCTAATATTACCACCTTCCTGGAACATGACATATTTGTCTTCCCAGTCTCTTCCTACTAGCACAGAACTGCTTCAAGGCAGGGACTTGCTCTTGTTCACTTACGTATCTCAAACACTTGAAACTGCCTGGATACAGTAGGCACTGTTAGGGAACATACTTTCAAGTAGAGTAGAAGGGGGATGAATAGGGGACATTCTATGAAGAGGCTGAAATGGGATGGTGTGTTCCAATAGTGGAAACGATGGAAAGAACAGGAGGGAAGTCCATGATGGAAGGGTATATAAATGGGGACGAGGGCATGGGAGAAGGCCAGTGGTCTAAGGAACCTCACATTGAGGCAGCAACTCTGGAGGGCTTCTGGAAGGATAAAGAGGGTCAGACAGTTGTAAATAAATGTTGAGGATACCCATTGAGGATACCACATAGCATTGTGTCTGTCCAGGCCTGGGGCATAGGTCAGGGCCTTGGTCATAGTAAGGGCATTTCACATTATTGGGTGATATCACAGAAGGCTTGGACATTGGATGAGCAGTTTTGTATTTTCTTTGATTAGGCAATAAGTAAGGAGTTATTAGAGCAGAACTACATTTTCTTGATTTAGTTGGTTTTGCTAAAAAATCTAAAAACCAGCAAGACTATTTGGACAACAGGAAATCTGTAGAGGCAATCACAAATTGCAGCTGAACAGAAATACCATTAAAGACCAGACATGAAAAACCAGCTCAGATGTTACAGATCAGTGGCAGAATATTGCCATGGCGTGCAATTCCTATTTCTCTTGATAAACACATTCTGATATTTCATTGCTCGTCCACTTAGCAATCAAAGCCTAATATATTTTGTGGCTTAATACATTTTAATGATTTTGTTACAGAATTATTATTAGGCTAGTCTTTTCATTATAATGAATTTTATCTTGTCAGAATTGAGAAATCAATATGACTGTTTGTATTACTACAATCCATAAAACATGCCCAAATACATAGCATCTTGATAACAATACTATGTGGAATTTTCAATATGCTAAAATTGATTTTAAATTTGGTGCAAACTTAATCTTATTTGTACTTTCATATTTTAATCCATGACTATTAGGGACCTTAATTTATATTGATGTTGTTATTGCTCTTTCCATAGCAAATACAGCAAAATTATTCATGAGAGTTAAAAATAAAATTGGCATTAGAGTTGAAATCTATTTGTCTTCCTTGGTCTATAGAGGGGATATAGAACCAAGCACTAACCATACTCTATTTCTGCTTTTTTTAAAAAAAATTTATTTTGTGTGTATGTTACACACAAGTAACATACACACCAAGTTCTAAAGGTTCAGAAGGGTGTATATAATGGAAAGTAAGTCTCTCTGATACTCCTGTTCTCCATATAGTTCACCACTCCCAGGAGGTAACCACTGTGACCAGTTTCTTGCACCTACTTCCAGAAGCACTCTATCCTACATGTGGATATTGCACTTCCCATTTTTCAGATTAAGAAACTAATCCTCAAGAGAAGTAATTTGCCTAAGGTCATGGAGCTAGTGCTGGAGCCTGTCTAATTCAAGGGCCTGGCTTTGTTTTGCCATATCACGTTCTCTTTCCCATCTCAGTTCATTAAATTATGGGAAGCAACAAAGTCCTTGTCTGGAGAAATGGGCCCCAAATTCAGAAGCTCAGAAATTTATTTATTTATTTATTTATTTATTTATTTATTTATTTATTTATTTATTTATGGTTCTGGGGATTGAACCAGGGCCATTCTACTTCTTGAGCTATACCCTTAGCCCTATTTTTTTTTTTTTTTTTTTTGGCACCTGAGCATTGAACCCAGGGGCGTTCTGCTTCCAAGATACACCCTTAGCCCTATTTTTTTATTCTTTATTTTGAAATAGGGTCTCACTAAGTTGCACAGGGCCTCACTAAGTAGCCGAGGCTGGCTTCAAACCCATGATCCTCCTGTCTCAGCCTCCCAAGTACTGGGATTATAAGCGTGTGCCACCACACCCAGCCCTATTTTTATTCTTCATTTTGAAATAGGGTCTCACTAATTGTGGAGGGCCTAAGTAGCTGAGGCTGGCCTTGAACCTGCAATCCTCTTGTTTTAGCCTTCCAAGTACTGGGATTACAAGCGGGTGTCACTATACCTTAGAAATGTGGTTTTGAAAGTGAAGGTGTGAGCCGGGCGTGGTGGCGCACGCTTGTAATCCCAGCATGTGGGAGGCTGAGACCGGAGGATCCGGGTTCGCGGCCAGCCTCAGCTACCTAGTGAGGCACTCCGCAACTTAGTGAGACTCAGTTTCAAAATAAAGAATAACAAATAGGGCTGGGGGTATATCTCTGAGGTAGAATGCCCCTGAGTTCAATCCCCAGTACCGCAAAAAAAAAAAAAAAAAGAAAGTGAAGGTGTGAACTGTTTGGAGTGGTCACAGCAGGAGGGAGGGAGGGCCAGCTGGGAGGCAATATCCAGCAAGAAGTATCAGGACCAGAGCTAGGCTGGTGGCCACAGGAATAGAAAAGATGTAGGTGTGGAAGGAAAGATTCTGTGGGCCTTAGAAGCAATCGAATGAAGATCAGGGAAGGAGAATCAAAGGTGGCACTCTGGTTCTGAGTCAAGTAAGTGGGGGAATGGTGGTACCTTCAAAAGAAATCAGAGAGCCAGGCGTGGTGGCATACAGTTATAATCCCAGTACTTGGAAGGTTGAGATAGGAGGATCGCAGGTTTGCAGCCAGCCTCAACTACTTAGTGAGGCCCTCCTCAACTTAGTGAGACCTTGTTTCCAAATAAAAAATAAAACAGGCCTGGGGGTGTAGCTCAGGGGTAGAATGCCCCTGGATTCAATCCCCAGCACCACAAAAAAAAAAAAAAAAAAAAAAAAAAAATCAGAAAGTTGGTCTGTACTTGAATTGCAGAGATTCATTTAGTTAGAGACACTGAGTTGTTGGCCCTTGCAGAGATTTGTTTAGTCAGAGACACTGAGTTGTTGGCTCTGGAGAGTTTTTGCAAGCAGGGGGAGCTGTGGGTCCGGGCAGTGGTGGGCATTGGTAGAGTAAAGGTTAGACTCAGGTGTCATAGGCTAAGGAGTTGGTAACCAAAGTGGGGGAAGGGAGATCCCTAAAGAGTAGAGGGTGCGTGGAGAGAGAAGGGAGAAGTTTTGGGGACAGGTGATGGGAGAGATAAGAGAAGGCGAGGAAGAGAGGGACCATGAACACACAGGGAAGGTGAGAGGTCTGTGGAGGGAGAAGCAGCCTCCTGACAGTGTCTGATGCTGAGAGGTATAGATGATAAGGCTCAAGAAAAACTTTGGAGTCAAGATCAGGCTGGGTCCTTGAGAGCACATTTTCTATGGAGAAGCAAGGGACAAGACCATATTTCCAAGAAACCTATAATGTAACTGGGTAAGAATGGTGACATTATTGTCTTTCTTGGTCTATTGAAAAACTGCTGAAGCTGGGCTGGTGGCGCACACTTGTAATCCCAGCATTTGGGAGGCTGAGGGTTCGTGGCCAGCCTCAGCTACCTAGTGAGGCACTCTGTAACTTAGTGAGACCTTGTTTCAAAATAAAGAATAAAAAAAAAAATAGGGCTGGGGGTATAGCTCAGAGGTAGAATGCCCCTGAGTTCAATCCCCAGTACTGCCAAAAAAAAAAAAAAAAAAAAAAAAAGTAAAACTGCTGAGATTTATTATCAGAATGCATATGCATATGTAATGGTTTGGATTTATTTATTTATTTATTTATTTATTTATTTATTTATTTATTTATTTATTTATTTATTTTTGCAGTACTGGGGATTGAACTCAGGGGCATTCTACTTCCAAGCTATACCCCCAACCCTATTTTTTTTTCTTTATTTTGAAACAGGGTCTCATAAGTTGTGGAGTGCCTCACTAGGTAGCTGAGGCTGGCCACAAACCTGGATCCTCCAGTCTCAGTGTTCCAAATGCTGGCATTATGAGGGTGTGCCACGACGCCCAGCTTAATGGTTTGCATTTAGACTATTCCCCTCATCCTTCTGGAAACAAGGTTGCAATGTTGGAAGAGGGGGCTTGGTTGTTAAGGAGGGGTCCCTAGGGGTGTGGCCTTGGGATTATATAAGGTTCTCTTTTTCCCCTGCTCTCTTTTGCTTCTGGCCCTAAGATGTGAGAGCATAGACCATGCTCTCCCTCTATTGGCTTCCTACCTCTGTGCTTGAGCTCTGCAGACCTAACCTTACATGGATTGAATCCTGAAATCTCCAAAAACTGTGAGCAAATAAATCTACCGTCCTCTAATTGTGTGGTCAGGCTTATTGGGTCACAGCAGTGAGATGACTGAGACAGCATATCATCACGGATTCAAGTCACGATGGGCATTGCTAACTGGGCAAAGTCTCGGTCCTTGCCTGCCCTAATGACTCGCATTCCCCTAGGTCAGAGCTGCAGGATTCCTGGCTTTCCACTCACTTACTCGGATGTGCAGGTCTTGGAAGAAGACGAGGAGTGTCTGCCGGATCAGCTGGAACTCCCCAGCAGAGAGAGCCCCATATATCTGCCAAAAGTGAAGCAGAAAGAAGCAGTTCACTTTTTTTCTTTTTTTTTTTTTTAATAAGATCTTTTTTTTAAATGTGCTTTTATTGGTACATTATTGTCTCACATCATAATGTAAATCATGTTGACATTGACATACATGCACACAGCACTTGGTGCCTCCCCCCGCCTCCCTGTCTTTTCCCATACAGAGGACTGAGACTGATATTGAGATTTTCACATATGTACACACAGTTGATGTCAGTATTTCCAATAATGGACTTCAGTCTTCCCCTTCCCCTTCCCCTTCCTTTCGACCACTTCCCTGCTCCACAGAGGTTTCTCCTCCATTATCTGGAGTCCCTCTGAGAAGCAGTTCACTTTCATAGGAGTTGAGCAGTGTGGCCAGGTAGGGTCTTGGGTGGTCAAAGCTACATATGTAAGGAGCACCCTTCCTTCAGTGGGGAAAATCCTATCGCACCACAGCCAAGCAGAGACACAACTGTCTCTCCCATTCTCCACAGAAATGGAGAGCCTATTCCCCAAGGCTTAGCAGACATCCACCACCAACTCCCTTTCAGAAAAGTTAGGAGCAAATGGCTGTGCTCTGTATCACTACTCTTCCCATTATGAAGGTGACAGTAGAGGACATCAGGTGAGAGTGCCCTCTATGAATAAAATGGGTCCCTGTAAATGTTTGGAATTCTGGGAGAGTGGCAGGCTATGCCATTCTTTACCCTGTCCTCTCTGTCCTAGGATCCACCTATTCTTACAGAGGAATGAGGACGAGTGTGGAGTCTAGAGGTGACAAAATGATGACACTCTTACTTCTGTCAGCTGCCTGAAAGTCTCGTCCACTTGATGCAGGATGGTGGGGGAGTCTCGGATGAATCCCTTGATGGCATCTAAATGATTGAAAGTGACCAGCAGCACATCCTTGGGACGGGGACACAGCAATACTTGATATTTGAAAGCCATGGTCATCAGGTCGTAGAGCTGTCAACCCCACACAAACAAAACACAGGACCATAAAACACATGTGAGGATCTCCAGTGATGACTCAGTCGAGCACTTACTGAACACTAGTCCTTAAGCCAGGACAATGGGAATAACTGGGACATTCCTGGGCAAACCAGGATGTCTGGTCACCTGTGCCGATGAGACACATATAAAGAAATATCAGCAGCTGTGGGGAGTTTCTGGACTGGGCACTGCAGTTGGAGGAAGAAAAACTGAATTCAAGTACTCTGTTGCCACTGACTTTTTCTATGAGCCTGGGCCAGTTTCCCTTTCACCTCCCTCACTTCAGTGGTGCTAGGGGTTGAACCCAGTGCTTTGTGCATGCTGTACATGTGCTTTACTACTGAGCTACAACTCCAACCCTGACTAAGTTTCTTTCTTTTTTTCTTTTGGTACTGGGGATCGAACCCAGGGGAATTCTACCTCTGAGCCCCAGGCCCAGCCCATTTTATTTATTATTTATTATTCAGAAACAGGGTCTTGCTGCTAAGTTTTTTACTTTTTTTTTTTTTTTGAAGTACTGGAGATTAAACCCAGGGGCATTCTATCTCCAAGCTACACCCCCAGCCCTATTCTTTATTCTTTAGTTTGAAACAGGGTCTCACTAAGCTGGCTGCGAACCTGGATCCTCTGGTCTTAGCCTCCCAAGTACTGGGAATACAAGTGTGCGTCACCACGCCTGGCTACCTCGCCTTTTTTAATTTTGATTTTGATACAGGTCTAAGTTGTTGAGGCTGACCTGGAACCTGTAATCTTCCTGTCTCAGCCTCCCAAGTATGTGGATTACAGATGTGTGCCACCATGCCAGGAATTTATTTATTTATTTATTTATTTATTTATTTATTTATTTATTTATTTATTTATACTGAGGATTGAACCTAGGGACAGTCTACCTCTGAGCTACACCCCTAGCCTTATGTGCCACTATGTCTGGCTCACCCCCAACCCTTTAAATTTTTATTTTGTAACAGGGACTTGATAAGTTAATGAGAATCTCACTACTTGCTGAGGCTATCCTTGAACCTGCCATCCTCCTGTCTCAGCCTCCCAAGTACTGGGATTACAGGTGTGTGCCACCATACCTGGCTAAAAGAACACTTTCAAATGACGAGCGACACTTATTAAGACAGCCACAAGCCCCACCCGTGGTCTGAACGTTCATGAAGGACCAGAGGGGAGAAGCTGGAGAAGACCAAGGTGGACAAGACAGGCTGAGGCAGGGGGCCTGATATGGATCCAGGGTTCAGGCTGGCTGAGGGGGAGGAATGGCTGTCAGGGGAGGGAAGCAGCATGGAGGGCCTGGAGACAAGTACGTGACTCTCCTGGGAGAAAGAGGGGAATAGTCTAAGGACACTTGTGTTGGGGATGGTGGGGAATAAAGCTGGGGAAGTACAGCAAGGCGAGAATTTTAAAGGTTTTGGAAAGACAGACAAAACAATTTGGAGTAAACACGGTAGGAATTAGAGGGCCATAGAGGCTTTCTAAGCTGACATGATGAGAGTGGTGATGAGGCAAGATTAGTCAATCTGGAAATGGGAGCTGTGAGGGAGGGAGCTATTGGGTGTAGTGGTGCATGCCTGTAATCCTAGTACTTGGGAGACTGACACTGACAGGTTTGAGGCCAGCCTGTCAGTTAGTGACACCCTGTTTCAAAATAAGAAAGGGCTGGGGGCATAGGTCAGTCAGTGGTAGAGTGCCCCTGGGTTCAATCCCCAGTACCTTAAAAAAAAAAAAAAAAAGAAAGTTGCCTAATTCCAGATAGCTGGTAAGGGCAAAGTAAGATTTGGACTCAGATGGCAGGGTGTGGTGGCGCATGCTTATAATCCCAGTACTTCGGAGGCTGACACAGGAGGATCACAAGTTCGCAGCCAGCCTCAGCTACTTAGTGAGGCCCTCTGCAACTTAGTGAGACCCTGTTTCAAAATAAAGAATAAAAAAAAATAGGGCTGGGGATATAGCTTGGAGGTAGAATGCCCCTGAGTTCAATCCCCAGTAAAACACACACACACACACACATACGCACACACACACACACACACCCCCCCAAAAAAATTGGACTTGGGATGATTGGATTGTTTGTTTGCAGGGCTGGTGATCGAACCCAGGGCCTCTATTGTACAAGCTGGGCAAGTACCCTACTGTTGAGCTGTATCTTCAGCTCAGGATGACTGGAGTTTAAAGCATTTGCTAGAACCCTCTACACACTCCCATTTCTTCAACATGTAGCTAAATATTTCCAATTAGAAAGTGGCATACAATAGGAACAGCCTGACAAACGTGCAGGGATATAGACTTGAGACTCTTTGCCATTGTTATTAAATACTAAAGGCACTATGATAGGAATAAACGATAAAAACACGTATATGATGGAAAAATGAAAGTTCAGAGTTACTCAGTAAACAGAGTCTCACAGGTAGTGAACTCAGGATTTCTTGTCACCAGTTCTATGTTGTTTCTCCATGGTAACCAAAAGCTTAAAGGCAGAGGGAGAGGAGTGAGTAGAGAAGATGATGCATATTTCCTGCACTTCTAGGTGCCAGGCCTAGGTAAGTTCCTCACTTAACCCTCCCAATAACTGATGAAGTATTACTATCCCCATTTTTTAGATGCAGTTTTTATAGTTTTATTTAAACACAAACAAAATGTGCACATGAGCCATATACTTGTTTTCTTCACTGTGCAGCCCGGCACTGGAAGTAGTGACTTGGATGGCCAGCTGGGCTGCTCTTTCCAGAATGGTCTTGTAGATCTTGGAGGAGACATTGCGAGCAGTCTCAGCACTGTAGGCTCTATTGCACATTGACAGTGTATTTTCCCCTCTTTGTGGCCCCAGAGCTTCTGGAAGATTCTGGGAAGCATGTGCTTTGTTTTCTTTTTGCTCCTATAACCAATGTTGGATTCTAAGATCTGGACCTTCAGGCTGGAGGTGTGGCTTAGTAGAGCACTTGCCTAACATGTGCCAACATGGACAAAGGGGAAAAAATAATCCAGACCTTCAATCTTCTCCAACCCTGTTGTCAGTGCCTCTTGGTTTTGCCAGTTGTGCATACCTTCCTTCTTCCTTTTTTCCTTTCTTTTGTGGTACTGGGCCATCTACCTCTGAGCTACATCCTCAGCTCTATTTTCTTTTCTTTTTTTTTTTTTTTTTTTGTGGTACTGGGGATTGAACTCAGGGGCATTCTACCTCTGAGCTATACCCCCAGCCCTATTTTTTATTCTTTACTTTGAAACCGAGTCTCACTAAGTTGCGGAGTGCCTCACTAGGTAGCTGAGGCTGGCTGTGAACCTGGATCCTCCGGTCTCAGCCTCCCGAATGCTGGGATTACAAGCGTGCGCCACCACGCCCGGCTCTATTTTCTTTTCTTTTCCTCCTTCTTTCTTTC
>PVLC010013299.1:0-35379 GCA_004027655.1 Graphiurus murinus | reverse complement strand
AAGCGTGCGTCACCACGCCCGGCTGATTTTGAGCATTTTCAAGCGGTAAGGGCCAGCCTGGAACCTTTAGGCCCCCAACCTCCCCGTCCATATGCGCACACTTCTATTCCAGTCACTTTTTGGACGAACAATGAAGTTAGTTAAAAAAAAAAAAAAAAAGCAGGAATGAATAGGAATCCACTGCTTACAAACACAGCCTCAGCACTTTGTGATCTCCCTAATGACTTTCTTGTGTCTTTAAACTTTCAGATTCTGGCTAAACCCAGAAGTAAAAATTGCCAAAATGCTATGGACAAGACATCCTTTTATAAAGGTACTGGGAAGTCCATAGATATATCCAGTAAATTGGAATTTCTCTGCCAAAACTTCTGAATCAATTGATTACTCCCAGCGAACGTTCTCTCAGATTCTTTCTTTCTCTCCTCCTCTCATTCCTTAAGCTCTGTCCCTTCCCCCTGCTCCCTGGAATTGCCTCACTCTCCTGGAACCTCTGACTCAGCTGTATAAATAACAGGAAAAATAATTAGAAGTCAGAGGTCAAATGTTCCATATGCCCATTTGACAATTTGCACTTTTCCCACCAGAGCTTGGCGTCTTGGTTTCCTTGTGGGAGTAGTTTTTGCAAGCCCCAGTCATTCCAGTGGTGAAAAAATGACCCAAGAGTAGGCTTTTGGGCCTCATGGGAATCCTGGTCCAAATTCCATGTCAGAAGGAATACTTGGAGTCAAGGGTGCCAGTCTGCTGTACTACCTGGGCATTGCCCGGGGACAGTCATTGTGATGTTTGCTCCACCCAGCTGGCCTTAAGTACCATCTCTCTTTTGTAGATGAAGAAACGGAGGCACAGGAAGTCAGAGTGACTCGCCTGAGGTTCCGCAGTAAGTGGTAGGGCCGGGATTTGAACACAGACTGCCCACACTTCTCACCACTATATGGTAACTCAATCCGGTCTCTTCTTCCCGGGCTGGTCCCCTTATGCTAGTTTCGTGGACATCCGCATGGCCAGGCCTAGTGACTGAGCCAGTGCAGGGACCTGCTGCCCCAGCTCAATGGGTCAGGGATAAAACTACCTGTTTCGTGGGTCAGTGAATCCTCTGACTTATGCTAACAAGTTTGGATTCTGCCTGAATCGTGACTTAAAAGTGCATAGACATTTGACAGCTGAGATGGCCTCAATGGAGGTGGGGCTGCGGGAGGAACCAGAGGCTCTCGTGAGCAAAACTTCTCTCTGAGGGACAAGGACCCTGACACCATCACCCAGCCCAATCCTCAGGGCCCCATGCAAGGAGCAAGAGAAATTCTGGACACAGAATGTGTATGTTGGAAGAAGAGGGCTGCGTGTGTTGGGGGCAGTTGAAAGAGCTGCCTCTCCTGGCGCCCAAGGACCTTGCTGGGCCACCAGCTGGTTTTAACCAAGGGAAAGGATCAGGACTGTGTGGGGGGCGGGAGGGTCTTACTTCTCGGAGGACAACTTGGATTTCAAGTACGTCTGCCCAGAGCGTGAGTGGAGCCCCAGCTTCCCAGCGCTGAGGCGTGGAGTGGTCTCCAAGCTGCAGCGCCCTAAGGCTGGTCAGGCTTCCTTGACCCTGAGCCCTGGAAAGGCCCAATAGCCCGTGTTACATGGTTTGAAAGTAAAATGTCCCTTGGAACTCCTGCTCTGGAGGCGGCCATGTTCAGAGGTGGCTTCTGGGGGTGTGGCCTTAGGACTCTCTGTGTCCTTCACCCCCTCGCTTGCTTTCTCTGCTTCCACCATCACACCTGAGGACCTGAAGCCCCAGCTCCTGCGTGCAGCCAGCATAAATGGACTGAAATCGCTGCACCCGTAAGCAAATACATCTTCCTTCTTCTAAGTTGTATGCGTGTCAGGTGTTTAGATCCCAGCTAGAGGAAATGCTCTGAGGCAGTGGCTTGGGCAGCGAGGCACAGATCTGCTCAGAGAGGGGCCGCCAAGGTACCAGCAGGCATGGTAGAAAGCTGTGACCAGAGCTGGTTCTCAGACACACGAAAGCATCCCTTGGGACTAACCAGAAACAATGGGGGTGAGGGTGGGAAATTCTTCCAGGGACTGAGATGCTTGCAGAAAAGTTGATAGGAGCTTGAGGGTCCGGGTAGCACAGCCTCCCTTGTTGACTTGTGCTGCATGAGTAGCCAGCATACAGATGTTTTGAAGCACAGAATTCTGACTTTGGCATAAAGTGGAGGCCTAAAACAGAATAGCAAAGTGTCCCTGTCTCTGGATTACATCGCGGTCAGTCTCAACACCCATCATGTCTACACAATACCACATAAGAATGGCGTCAAAAAAGTGCTGTGGGTGAAAGTGGCTCTTCCAGGCATCCATCCTGCTGGCATTCCTCAGCTCCTTGACCTTCTGGGACCTTTTCGGTCCTCTGGTTTTTGCTCTTCATCTGTCCTCTCTGGAAGACCTGTCGAGTTTGGGGCCGTCTACCCTAACTCTGCACCCAACGTGTGCACCACCAGTACTCGTGTTGCAACTATGGGCCAGAATCCCCCGGCTCTTGCTGCAGCCCAGTGAGCCTCCCACATCAGAGAGAAGGAGGACAGAGCACGCAGGGCCTAGCCGGCTTTCAGAAGCAAGCTTGGGCATCGACCTTAGAAATGCTGAAACCTGCCCGGCCCGGCCCCTGCAATTGGCCAGCGAGGCCACTAGCCTTAGAGGAAGTCTGTGTTGGCTCCAGCTTGACAACTCGGATCGTGACAAAGGGGCTGGCCTGTCTTCAGGTAGTGTCTCCATCCGCCCAAATAGTGGCTCCCACGAAGCTCCTTCGAGGACTTGATCTAACACCTTCACGTTAGGAGATTCATGGAGTCCACACGGCAAGCCACAGATCCAGCCATCAGAACCCAGGTCTCTTAGCTACTATGAATTCCCTTCTGTCTTTCTCTAAGATTCAGTTAGGAGATTTGAACCAGGGATAGGGAAGCCGGGCGTGGTGGCGCACACTTGTAATCCCAGCATTTGGGAGGCTGAGACCGGAGGATCCAGGTTCAAGGCCAGCCTCAGCTACCTAGTGAGGCACTCCGCAACTTAGTGAGACCCTGTTTCAAAATAAAGAATAAAAAATAGGGCTGGGGGTATAGCTCGAAGGTAGAATGCCCCTGAGTTCAATCCCTAGTACCGCAAAAAAAAAAAAAAAAAAAAAAAAAAAAAGCAGGGATAGGGAGCCCACCAGCTGAAAGGATGCTTCTTGTGACATGGTACACCTGGGGAGGGTGACCCAGAGAATAAAGTGGAATCTGAAAATCTGGGAACTCAGATCTTATCTCACATGGGAACAGGAGTAAAATTGCTTTATTCGATTCCCCATACTTCAGTTTAGCTTTGGCATGAATCGCTGACTCATCCGCTCGGGCATTGGTATCTCACATTTAATGAAAATGTTTTTCCATAACAGGGTGTCTTAGACTGTAGTATGCATTAGTTAGCTTTTTGTTTCCATGGCCGAAATATCTGACAAGAACAACTTGGAGGAGGAAAGGTTTATTTGGAGGCATGGTTTCCGAGTTCATGGCCTGCTGGTTCCGAAGCAGAAACATCCTGACAACGGGGCACGGCAGAGGACAGCTATGCTGCTCATGGCGTGCGGGACGCAGAGAGAGAAAGAGAGGGAGGGACCAGGGACAGAAATGGCCTCCGAGGCCACACCCCAGGCCTGTTTCCACCCATCAGTCCATGCAAATTATTAATCCGTCAATGGATTTATCCACTGGTGAGTTCAGAGCTCCGATTCAATTATTTCACCACTGAACATTCCTGCATTGCAGAATGTTCCATGGCCAAGCCACGACAGTGTCTTGTTACAAGTCATACGTACGACGCTGTGTTTAAACCTCTATTAGCAGTATCACCAATGATTGATTCATTTACTAGATGGAGGAAGTTAACATCAGCTTTTAACACAGTATGAATTCTACATAACTTGCAGCTCAATAAAGTCCGTCGCTTGCTAAGTCTGGTAACTCTGTAGTAAAATGACTGGCAGACCGCAGCATCTCAGTCATTGAGCCATCCTGTGCTGTCAACTCTCCCTGGAGGGAAAATCATCCTTTCAGCTATGCACACTCCCACAGGGGGGAGCTTCTCTCACCCCGGAGGTAGAAAGTTGGCAGGTCCACAGGGATCTGCGCAGTAATCTTCTTTGCTGTGCCGACAGGCCTGGCATTCTTCTCCTTTCTGAAACAAGAATATTATCCACAAAGTGGGCACAAAGTCTTGGAAATCGTATAGTCATTTGAGCTATGTAAGTCTAATTTCCTGCAATTCCCTTAGAATCTGAATAAGAATTTTCTTATCTTGACCTTGACCTTCTCCCCAGAGGGAAGCCAGCAGATTTCAGGGTGAAGCCGTGGATAAGAGATGGGCACGTGTGCAGGTGCCGCTGAGCCCCTGGCCTGCCAAGCTGCACCAGCACCCGGCCTCAGGGAGCGAAGGCTCCCAACCGCCCAAGAGTGACTGGGAGAGCGTCATTCCACTGCCCTTCAGCATCTGTGCGGAGCTTCCAAGTCGCTTGCACGCTGAGGACTTTCGGGGCATCCACACGTCCAGGGGGTGCTGCTTCCAACTGTGAGATTGGAAGGAGACCTGGTACTGGAGAGGGGAACCCCGAGGTCCATTCTGTCTCCACTGCTGAGTCTTCGTGTGGGCTTGACTGTCCTTGGACTTTCCCTTGCAAGTCAGGTTATAGGGCCAGCTCGGAACCTTCTAGCATTTGAGTCACAGCCCATCCTTGGTGGCTGGAAGCAGCTAGACTTCTGGACTTTTGCTGTGGGGCTGAGAGAAAACATGCCGAGAATCTCTCTGCCTCGAAACTCCACCATCTTCAGCAGCAGCAGCAGCAGCAGCAGCAGCAGTGTCCTTAAAAACCTTACAAAGTCCTCGTCAACCGCCTGTGCATTAGAAAGGCCAGGCGTCTCCACGATAGTTCTGACTTTGAACTCTAATGTATTTTTTCAATTATACTAAGTAAAATTTTATCTAAAGGACTAAAAGTCTGTTAAACCTATATTTAAAGGAATTCCTAGCTCACCATCTATAATAGTTGTTATTTTGCCCACCAGAGCTAAATCCCTACTTTTTTTTGCTTCTAGATACCTAGTTGGTGGAAACATCTCATTTTCCTACAAAACTAACCACTGAAAACTCCATTTTTTAAAAACTAATATCTTTTGGGTATGATACATTTCATTTTTAATTTTTCTATAGTCAAAACAACTTGATATTCCTTCCTGACACCTCAACTTAGTCTCAAGTTGCAATGTATTACTTTAGCTGTAAAAAAAGGATAATACGACTGACTCAGAAGGAACCTGAAAGAAGTCAATGAAATGATATACACACATCACCTGCCAAAGACTCGAGTCTTGCCGGGGATATTTCTGTGACAAGAACCGATCATCTAGTTTCTCAATTTCTACTGAATCACTTGGAGATACAAGACAAGGTGAAAACTGACGGTCCTGCTGAAAGCCAAGACAGACACTATCCAAGCCCCCATGAATTAAAGAAAACTGGGGTTTGGAATACATGTGCACATCAGTCACCCACTGAATGTAAATGGAATAAGAATATTTCACCATTACCCAACGGGATGAAAATCTACCTCGAGGAAAATCCATTCATGTTTGATATGAAACATTCAGTCTGGTTCAACTTTCCTATGATGAAGTATAAGTGATTTTAAAATTATGGGAAACCATGAAAAAATATTTGAGAGCAAGGGAAAGAGAGCAAACTAGTTCAGCCACTATGAAGATCAGTGTGGCGATTCCTCAGAAAACTAGGAGTGGAGTCACCATATGATCCGGCTATACCACTCCTGGGTATCTTTCCAAAGAGGTTGACACCAAGGGACTACAGTAATATATGCACACCTGTGTTCATATAGCACAATTCACAATGGCCAAATTATGGAACCAACCCAGGTGTCCATCAACAGGTGAATGGATTACAAAACTATGGGGAATACGCACAATGGAATTCTACTCAGCAATCAAGAAGAACAAAATTATGTCATTTGCAAGAAAATGGAAGGACCTGGAGAAACATTACGTTAAGATTAGGCAATCAGAAAGTGAAGGGGCATGTTTCTCTAATATGCACAAGCTAGGGAGTAACTGGGATACCAGAGGGACTACAGATAATGGAGGAGAAACCTCAGTGGAGCCAGAGAAGTGGTCTAAGGGAAGGAGGGGGGAGGACTGAGGTTCATCAATGGAAATACCACGGACTGTGTGTACATATGTGAAAATACCAACATCAATGTCAGTAACTCTGTATTGGGAAGGGGGAAATGGGGAGGTGGGGGGGGCCCACCGAGTGCCGTGTGCATGGATGTCACTGAAAACATGATGTACATTATGATGTGAGACTATAATGCACCAATAAAAGCACATTATAAAAAAATAAAGCAATACTAACCCCTGCCCCCCCCCCAAATAAAACACTAAGAGGAAGAGTATATCTCTGAAAGGAATCTACCATCTAAACAAGGGAATCTTCTAGTGGGTGTTTGATCTTCTCTGATGTAGGAAAATGTTACTCGTCTATATGAAAGAGAAAAATAAAGATAAGCTGAGGTAAAAAGACAACAAAATAACTTAAAAGGGAGTTGAGAAAGATAATAGAGGAAGAAGAGAAACCAAAAAATGCGATGACATAGTTCAAGTTCTCACTGTGAGCAGCAAAGAATGGAATCACGGCTGCAAAATCCAGACCAATGTATGAAGGGCGCATTCGGAAAACTCCCCAGAATGCAGAGAACCAGGACAGAGATTTTTTAAATGTTTAAATGAAAAATATGGAAGACAGAAAATGGATAGTCAACACTACAGGTATCTTTGAGGTATAAAGATTACAACATTATAATTAAGAATGTAATTTTTGGGGGAGTACTGGGAATTGAACCCAGGGGCTTTCTACCTCTGAGCTACACCCCCAGACCATTTTTAAATTTTTTTTTTTATTTTAAAACAAAGTCTTCCTGAATTGCTGAAGGTCTCACTAAGTTCCTGAGGCGGGCCTCGAACCTGCAGTCCTCCTGTCTCAGCTTCCCAAGTACTGGAATTACAGGTGTGTGCCACTGCTCCCAGCTAGGATATAATGTTTAGAGACTTTCCCTGGGGAAAGAAGCAGCTTGCCCGTTCAGAATGAAAGGGTTACCACACGCTAGTCCATGCCTATATGTTTTGGGAAAGATACTAAATTTTATTTAAGATTTTAGTAGTTTTTTTTTTTTGTTTTTTTTTTTTGTTTTTTTTTTGTTTTTTTTTTTTTTGCGGTACTGGGGATTGAACTCAGGGGCATTCTACCTCTGAGCTATACCCCCAGCCCTATTTTTTATTCTTTATTTTGAAACCGAGTCTCACTAAGTTGTAGAGTGCCTCACTAGGTAGCTGAGGCTGGCCGCGAACCCGGATCCTCTGGTCTCAGCCTCCCAAATGCTGGAATTACAAGCGTGCGCCACCACGCCCAGCTAGATTTTAGTAGTTTTTATGAACAAATTTTCAAGATTTACACAGAGCTAGGTTACATGCAAAGAAATAAAAATCAGGCTGTCTTTAGGCAGCTGTGGAATACTGAAGACCAGAATTCGAAGTTTCCCTACAGGATTCCAAGGAGGGAAAAGGGGAAGACTCAAGAATATAAAGTACAGGGCTACAGGGCTGGTCAGGAAGAGAGAGAGAGAGAGAGAGAGAGAGAGAGAGAGAGAGAGAGAGAGAGAGAGAGAGAGAGAAGGGAAGGAGAGAGGAAGTCAAATGCATCTTTTGTGTGGGAAAACAGATCTTCCAGGTATATAGTATTCATGTGACTTTTTCAAGAAAAAAGATAACAGGCATACAATAACAAAGAGAATATTCAAATTAACAATGTCAAATAATTTCCCTCTACTCAGTTTGGGTCCAGACTCAGTCGTTTAGACTGTGTGCTCTAAATAGAGTCTGCCAACTAGCTCACACTTGGCCTGCTGAGAGCGCTGCTTCTTTCCAACAATGGGAAGCGTGCTTCTCATTCCACACCCTTCGCTTTGTTTAGAGGAAGCCTCTTGCACTCCACGGGTGCCATTCCCTCCCACCGCTGGCTAACAATGCCAACAGGTTTTGCACAACTGGAACACTTTATCAGAAGAACTATTCAAATAAAAGCTTAAAAGCAGCTCTTGTGGCAAAGAGGTGAGCAATGCTTATTGCCCAAGAACTGGAGTGACCTTGCGTCCTTCAGTTTACTGAGTTAACCAAATCATTAATTGATAAAGATCAGGGGCAGATATTCTTTTCAAGTCATCTTCCTTCAAGAACCTGTGAAGTGTGCTTAAAATAAAATAGGCATTATGATCTTGATTACATTTTAAAAGGCATAGAAAAAAAGTTGTCAAGTTATATGCCAATAAATAAGCAATGATTATCCAGGAGCGTTCAGCGATTAGAGCTCTTTTGTTTCATTTTTTTGCTCTTAGTACATTTCTTTCTTTTATACACAATATACCTTTACCTTTATAACACCCCCCGAAAAAAATCTAGGCTTTTTCCAACTACCATTTATAATGTCGTATTTACTATCTGACTATGTAAGAAATAGATGTAATACCACAGAGTTGGCAGTAAGTCCACTAATGTGCGAGCCACAGTTGACCACGCTAAGAGGCTGTAGCATGTGAATTCGGCCCATCTTCTTCTTTTTGCATTTCCATATTTCAAAAATTTCCTTAATGAGCATAAATGTGTTATCAATAGTAATAACAAATAGCAGGATTCAGCACATTTCATTCTCTAGCATAGTCAAAAACATCAAGAATGAAGATGATTTGGGAGCTGCACTTGCCAGGGTTTTCTGACAGGGAGGCCCCATCCCGCCTTCCTCCACCAATCCCGGGCAGCCATTTGGCCAGGCCAGCGGCACCCCACCCTGTGTCTGCCTGTGTGATCAGGAGAGGGTCCCAGAGTCTCTTGGCAGACAATTTCATGGAGCAACCCCGAAGAATTCCCAAGCTATGAGAACCTCCCTCAGAGGAGCCCTGCTGGGCCCCGCAGCCGCCTCCCCTCCGCCCGCCCGGGTCAACGGGAGCTGCAAGAGGTGAGGAGGTCAGTGCTTGAGACGTGGCGGGACTGTGTTTTCCTAAGCTGGGAACAGCCGCCTTGCAGACAGAAAGGTGAAATGTGAACTATAAATAGAGCGGCACTGGCCGGGGCCACAGGGCCTAGACAGACACAACACAAGGCTGAAGGAGCGCGGACAGACAGCCCCTCGCCACCCCTGTCTGCTCTACATCAGGGCTGACCTCCCAGCCCCAGCACGCAGCCCGCTCCCCTCTTTGGAATCCTGCCAGCCTCCCAGGACGAGTCAGCCAGAGGGGCTGTGCCCTGCGGAGACTCCGAGTCATTCCTACCTGAAGAAGCTGGCACCAAAGCAGAGCCCCACCTTGGCCAGACACCCATGGTGGAATTCAAGAAAAAAGCGTTCCACAACCGAAGCCCCAGGGCTACTTACTGGGACAGTGGGGCCTTTCCAGTAAAGACAGCCTGTGGGGGCCTCTTTCTACTGACAGTCTCTAACGCGCCAGAAAGTCCGCAGCCTCGGCCTCCGCCTGAGCCTGGAGCCGGGGCGGGAGAGACAGGCGGTGCTCTACCACTTGGTCTCCACATCTGTGAAAGGGCGCGTGGCCACCCCAGCACTGTGATGTGGTGCGCGTGGGAGATCTCCAGTGAGTGCCTGCCCTCTGAACGGTAACATCAGGTCACCAGAGTTTCTAGACAATTCCAAAAGACCCAATCTATCCTTTGGGTGTATGCTTTCTCTCTCTCTCTCTCTCTCTTTCTTTTTTTTCTTTTTTTGAGGGCAGGTTATACTGGAGATTGAACTCAGGGGCACTCTACCACTGAAGCTACACCCCCAGAAGATTTTTAAATATTTTTATTTTGAGACAAGACTAAATTGTCCTCGAATCTGCGTTCTTCCTGCCTCAGCCTTCCAAGTACTGAGATTACAGCTGCTGCCACCACCACACTCAGCACTTTCTCTTTTTAGAAGTGTGCTATGTGGTCCAATATAAATAAGCTATTGATGAAATAGCTTAAATTGATTAAATTCCTTTTAAGCGGGGCGTAGTGGTGCACACTTGTAATCCCAGTACTTGGGAGGCTGAAACAGGAGGATCCGAGGTTCACGGCCAGCCTCAGCAACTTTTTGAGTCCCTCTGCAACTTAGTGAGACCCTGTTTCAAAATAAAGAATAAAATAGGGCTGGAGTGTAGCTCAGAGGTAAAATGCCCCTGGGGTTCCATCCCCAGTACCATAAAAAAAAAAAAAAAAAAAATCCCTTTAAAAGAATTGCTTTTTCCCACATCAGCCAGCCAGGGCCTTGGCAATAAAGGCAATTCCATGTATAGCGTTTCAGATGCACAGATGGCAGGGTGACGGGACGCCAGACAGGTGTGACAGCCAGGGACTAGTAATGACGGGACCCATTATCAGGCCTGCGGCCGAAGGGACAGGAAGTGCAATGTTGCTACTGCCAGCTGGTGAGGAATAAGAAGCGAAGAGGACTCGGCCCATCTCAGTGCCTCAGAAGCACACGTGATGGGGACCGCCACAGCAACACCGCAAGGGCAAGGTTAGCACGGCGCCCTGAGAGAGGCCACCCAAGGACAGTCCCGTCAGTGACGGTCATCGGTGGTCAAGACTCCAGCCATCCGGTTCTGTAGGAAACTCCAGGTTGCCTGCCCTAGTAAGTTACACAGCTGAAAATGTATACACCTTGTTAAATTCTGCATCTTTCCAATATCAATTACGCTTTCTTAGTTTAGGCCATACTGATGTCCAACCCTGGCTAGCTATCTGGACCACGCTAGCCTTGGGACCACAGCAAGGAGTTCCAAGCTCTCTAACACTTCTGGGCCCCCCGTACTTTGGTTAAGGGATCATTGACTTGGATTACGGTCAGAAAACCTGGGATCACTCAACCCTGCTGTTGTCTTCTTCCTCTCCATGTCTCCAGCCAGATGGAAAACACGAGAACTGCTCCCATAATGCCGTGTGAGGTTTTGACATCCCTGGTGCAGGGCTCTTTGATTAAGTGCTAGATTCAAGCTCAACGCTCTGAATTGAGGCCTGAGTACGGTTCCTGTTCCCTGTCCTCTGACCTGAAGGTGTACAGACCCCAGACCCCAGACCTCGGATCGCCTTACCCAGTAAGTTACAAGGCCAGCAGGAGAGGAGGAAGACAGAAAGAAAAGGGTCTGGGTCCCCCGAGGCATGCAAGTGGCTGACTTAGAGAACAAGGTCTGGATAGGGCGGAATATGGCACTGGCCTTAACGGCTCGCCAGTCCCCACCTGGAGTCAATCAGGGCCCACTGGGAACTTAAGTCTCAGACAAATCATATTAACGCTCTCCCAGGAGTTAGTCCAGGGAATGGGCACAGGGCAAAAACTTGGCGCAGTGGAGTAAAAGTTCCCTGTGTAACAGTTCCCTCTCGGGGCACCTTGCCTTAGGACTTGAGCTGCTTAAAGGGGCACATTCAATTTCTTTGGCAGAAAATAATTCATTAGGAGGAAAGAGAAAACACATTTAGTACTAAACAAATTATTTTCTCCTAAGTTACCAAAGGAGATAGCTCACTTCTCCATATAAAATATAAATGCCTTCCTTCCAAATGGCCCTTTACAACGATGTTTTAAATTTCCATTGTATTTTCATTTTACTTACCATGACGTCTGCCCTCCTAGCAAATGTATCGTGCACCATATAGTCTTGTGGCCTGGAGGGATGATGTGGTACGGCCAACCTCTAGAGCTTCCCCATCCTGCATGACTAACATTGCGTGCCCGTTACCTAGCAACTCTGCCCTTCTCCCTTGCAGCCCTGGCAAGTACCATTGTCCTTTTCTATGACCCAAGGAGCCAAGCTCCTGCTTCTGGGAGTTGAGCTACCTCATGGACATGGAGTTACGCAGCATTTGTCCTTTTTTGAGCAGCTAATCTCACTTCGCGGAGTGTCCTCCAGGCTCATCCGTGCTGGTGCGTGCTGTGGGAATCCCTCTTTTATTGAGATCACTGCCAGGGAAGTAACTTCCCATCAAGCCTCTCACCACCTACTGTGGAGGGCCGCCAGTGGGGAGTCACGGAGAGGGGAGCCCAGACCGGATTTCCAGGCCCTCCAACCAGATGGCTGACCTTTGATGACCATCAGTGGTCTCCAGACGTCCGTTCGTTCTTCTGTAAAATTAAGCGATTGTATTAAATGCCGCTGAGGTCTCTTCTGCCTTTGCCTGGCGATGATTCCGTGTGGATTAGATAATGCAGAAACAATGTGTCTGGGGGCACGTGTCTCCACGTCTATGAATGTTTAAGTACATACATTTCCTCCCCCAGGTCTTTGACATTTTTCCATAAGAATAAAAAATGATATTTCCACTATCTTTTTCTAGTATGTTTTTTGTCCCCTCCCCCCCTTTTGTTTTTCTTAGAAAATGCCTTAATATAAATGTTAAGATCATTATAGAAAAGGAATCCTTGCTGATGAGCCGGGGATCCTATAGTGATTATATTAAACCAGGCCTTTTATTGCTGGTTAATGAAATCCTTTTAAAATTGAACCAACTTCAAGTAAGTGTATTTGCATTGATTGGGTGATGTATAGAGCTCAAGCCACTCTATGTATAAGCAAATTAAAAGCTTGAAACCTGTAAAGCCAAGCTGCATAGACCCTGGCTGAAAAAATTGATCCCAGGATTCCCTCCAGGGGCACCTTGCTTTGGGGTTGATGCCATTTAAAGAGACATGGCCAATTTCTTTGGCAGAAAATAAAATTAATTAGGAGAAAAGAAAAATCATGTTCTGTGCTGGACTAATCCTTTCTCCAAGTCACCGAAGACAATTTCTATAATGGAAAAATCATCTTGGATATCTCCTAACTCCACCTCACACACTGAAATGGCACACAGAGGCAACACTTCTGTTCTAACCGAGCGTTGTGCTGGGTTCCTAGGAGTCAGGCCTCAGGCGGGCTGGCCTTCCACCCGTCCTACTGCCCCGAGGTCTTTTCCATCCTCTCCATCAACCCCAGCTTCGGTTCTTCTCTAGCTAAGAGACCAGAGGGAGGGTCAAGCATAGGCCTTGTGGAAGCCAGGCCCAGGAACCAAGGAGTCGCGCTTTTAGGCACAAACATACTTCCTCCACCACTTAGTGATGTGAACTTAGGTCTCTATGCCTCAATTGTGTCATCTATAAAACAGGGGCAGTAGGTATCTATCTGATGGAGTTTTTGAGAGGACAACACATAAAAGCTCTTAGCATCGAACTAAGTGTTTCCCCAAATTAGCAATTAGTGTCATTATTGTTAATGTTATTATAACTCACTATAATATTATAATTTATCATAATATTATCATAATAAAGACCATTTCAATATACTTTTATTGGTGCACTATAATTTTACATCATAGTGAGACTCACAGTGACACATTAATACATGCACATGTCACTCGGTGTATCTGAATCTTATTGTCATGAACTCATCCTTGTCCTCCTGTCCCAGAACTGCCTCGCACAGGAGGAGAAAGTCCTACAGAGTTGTGCAGAAAACCCTTTCAGTTACTGGCTCCATGACTACTTATTAAAAGATTAGAGCTAGCCGGGCGTGGTGGCGCACGCTTGTAATCCTAGCATTCGGGAGGCTGAGACCGGAGGATCCGGGTTCGCGGCCAGCCTCAGCTACCTAGTGAGGCACTCCGCAACTTAGTGAGACCCGGTTTCAAAATAAAGAATAAAAAATAGGGCTGGAGGTATAGCTTGGAGGTAGAATGCCCCTGCGTTCAATCCCCAGTACTGCAAAAAAAAAAAAAGGGTTAGAGCTAGGCGTGGTGACACATACTTTTTTTTTTTTTTTTTCGGTACTGGGGATTGAACTCAGGGGCATTCTACCTCCAAGCTATACCTCCAGCCCTATTTTTTATTCTTTATTTTGAAACCAGGTCTCACTAAGTTGCGGAGTGCCTCACTAGGTAGCTGAGGCTGGCCTCGAACCCGGATCCTCCGGACTCAGCCTCCTGAATGCTGAGATTACAAGCCTGTGCCACCATGCCTGGCCACATACTTATAATCCTAGTACTTGGGAGGCTGAGACAGGACAATTGCAGGTTCACAGCCAGCCTAAGCAACGTTGTGAGGCACTTTGCAGCTTAGATTGTTTAAAAATAAAAATAAAAATAAATAGAGCTGCAGGTGTAGCTCAGAGGTAGAATGCTCCTGGGTTCATTCCCCAGTACCACACACACACACACACACACACACACACACACACACACACACACTACCACAAGCCAACCCCTTGGGCTCAGCCCTGGAGATAAAGCATCCAGTGAGAAGCTTAAAGCCCTGTCCTCTGTTGATACAAGAGGCAGACATAAAGCAAATATTTGCACATATAATCACTCAAGCCCAGTTAATAAGTCCGAGAAGTAGAGGCAGCTCATTGAGTATACAGAGGGGCCCAGCTTTGGGGGTGGGGAAAGGGATGCCTCCCCAGGCCTCCACAGAGAGTGGCATGGAGGAGAGGTGTCCAAGCACAGGGCCAGGTCCTGACATGCTGGAACAGGAACTGGCCTTACCCTAAGAGCTCAGCCAGCTCCCAAAGGCTTCCAGAAAAGGAAGTAATGTCACCATGCTTTTATTTTAAGATCTCCCCAACATTGGGGTACAGAAGAAGATCAAAGGAGCAGAAGACACCGAGGAGAGCAGTCAGGAGGTTCCTGTGACAGTCTGGGTGAGAGACAGGAGCGTGAGTCAGGGGAGCGGTGCTCTCAGCTAGCATGGCCAAGTTGATAGCGCATTTCAGAGCAAGACTAGAAAGGTGCCAGGGGCAGCTCTCCGGAGGGAGGTACAGTGGGGCCTTGAGCGTCAATGAGGGGGAATGTGGGAAGGCTGGGTTCCTACTATTGCTCCTTCCCCAGAAGTGTGATCCATGCTGGGGGCGTACAGAAGAGCCAGATCCAGTCCTCGCCCAGGAAAATCTTGTGCTCTGCTGTGGTCTGAATGTCCACGTCTCCCTCAAACTCATAGGTTGAAATTCTAACCCGCAGGTTGATGGTACTGGGAGGTGGGACTACGGGGAAGTGGTTTGCTCAGGAGGCCTCGTGAATGGGATTAGGACCCTGATAAAAGAACCCTAGGAAGTTTGTTTGCCCCTTCTACCCCGTGACTTCACAGAGAAAACATCTCTGTCTTGGAAAGAGTCAGGCCCTCGCCAGAGATCAGGCCTACAGCTACCTTGATCTTGAATGTCCCAGTCTCTAGAACTACAAGATATAAACTTATATTGTTTATGAACCACCCAGTCTAAGGCACTTGTTACCACTGCCCAAGCCGACTAAGACAGGGTCCAACTTGGAAGACAGATACATAAACCAATACCACGACATAGTGTAGTCAGGGTCAAGATCAGAGAGGAGAGCCGATGATCAGCAGGGATTCGAACGTTTAGAGAGTAGGCTACCTGGGGCGGGAGTCTAGAAGGAGCAGGACCTGCTGGTAGACAAAAGCAGGGACTCTGAGCAAGGGACTAGCAGCACGGGAGCCCAGGGAGACTGGGAAGGGCCCGCCTCTTTGAGAGCGGAGAACATCTGGAAGGGACAGGTAGAAATATCTGACATAGAGGCAGCAGGTGTGAAAGCACACTGCACTCCCTGCTAAAGGTTTCCTGTGTTCCAAGTGGAACTGTATCCTGAGAGACCTCCACAGGCAGAAAGACTAGAAGGACGGAGGTCAACAATTATCATGATAACTGCATTCAGTGTTTGGTGTTGACTTATTTGCACACCCACGAATTCTAAAAAAGGCTTTGCTTTGGAGACTGCGGCACCCTCCTGTGGGAAAGTCGTTGCTCTAGACTAAGGTGTGACATTGAAAATGGAGAGAAAGAGCATTGGGTTCAACAGACATCTCCAAGAGGGGGAGGGGTAACAGGCCACAGCGCCCCAACGTGTGGAGGCAAGAGAAGAAAGACAAGCTGGCTGAGTAGCTGGGGCCACCACGAATACAAAGAAAGGAAATACAAGAGAGGGCAGGACTTGGTGAACAAAGAATTATGAAATACACACTTACACAAAGAGCAAGGAGATATGCTTGGCGTATATGGAGGATGAGCTTTGAACAAGCCAGTGGGAGGGTGAGCTATGGAGACACCTGGATATCAGGGTGTTATCTCCTCAGGCGGGACAACAGAAGCCATGCGTTAACTCACCTAGAGAGATGGAGAGAAAAAAGAGGGGTGGGGGGCTGTCACTACGAATGTCCAGAGTTAAGGGGATGAGAAGATAAAGAGGGAACCCCGGGAACCCCGGGTTGCAGGAGCCCGAGAACCGTCAAGGGAGAGGACTGAGCATCAGAGAAGTCAGGTAGGACGTTCCCAGCTGGAGCAAATGGATCTCAGAGACCAGTAATGGGCCATTCCTGGTCACCACTGGCCTTGGAAAGAGCCGTCTCCGTGCAGCAGTGGGTGCAAAGCCACGGGGGTGAGTTGAGGGGCGGGGGCGGTGGGGCCCGTGAGGAAGGGGAGAGAGGCTGCAGAGACGGCACTCAAGGGCAGGAATGGGCCACGCACAGGACTTGCAGAAGGCCATGGGCACAGAGATAAAGATTAGGACAGGGCTGCCACAGACCAGGTGAGTGACCTTGGAAAAGTCGCCTCCCCTTTCTAAGTCTGAGGCCCCGCATCTACAAAAGGGGGCAGTGCCATGTCTGCCTGGTCCAGCGGTTGTGAGGCAACACTGAGGAAGTAGAGGGTGAGCGCCAGCCCTGGTCACTGCTCCTACGGGTGGGGCATTGGGGTGTGGGCTGCCGGAAGGAAGGAAAGGAAAGGAGGGAAGGAGGGAAAGGCGGAGGGAGGAAGGGTTCTGGATCCCACCCCAGGGAAACCGACAGGGGGCTGGAAGCCCTGTGGTCCACAGTTTGGGGATAGGTGGCAGCCTTAAAAAGAGGGATTCACTTTTCCGCAGGCAAAAAGATCAATCTGAAGGAAGAAAGGAGCAATGGGGGAATTCATGCCTCAGGCTCTGGTCTCCCAGTCAGTCACAGTGCACGGGTTAGACTTCAGCGCCAACCCACCACCCAAGAAGCCCCCCGAAGCCCCCTGAGATGCGTTGTGGGCCCCTCCGCCCTCAAAAGGAGCCACACCCCATTCGGTCGCAGAAGGAGCAACCGAGGCCTGGTCTTGAGCCCACAGCGGAACGCGCCTGGCGGGCCAGCCCACAGCTGGCCTGGAAGCATTTTGATCCTTTCCTTTGTAATGCTTCACTGACTCAGTTCACTAACTTTCACTCACGCCCTCGTTCAATTCAATAATAACTTAATGATAATTCATAATAGCAAAATAATGATAATAATAATATAATAATACAAATTCAATAATAATTTCATTCACTAGCTCATTTGCTCATTCAGCAGTTACTAGCGCATGCTTGTAGGAACAGAATGCTTTAAAGAAACCCACAGGCCAGGGGCAAGATTGACATATGAACAAACGATTAGTCATGAACGCCTGCTTCTAAATTAACATACATAAGTATTTTGGAGCGAAGCGAAGAAGCATGGAAGATAAGGAGAAGGGACGAGAAGTGTCTTTATGTGGACTTGGAGAAGCTCAGGGAGAAATCAAAAGCTCAGCGTTCCTCTTGGTTCTGACTGTTTGCAGCTAGTGAGACAACAGCTCCATCTGGATCCACAGAGTAACACTAAACATGGGTCCGTGCTTCAGATAGCGTAGGCGAGGTCATGCTTTGGTAATAACCAAGCCCAAACCTCGGCGTGGCCCGTACCACAGGAGTCAGCACGGCCTCGGCTCTGGCGCCTCCCAGGAAGCGGTTCTCAAAGACCTTCGCGGTTCCCATCTTGCAACTCCGCCATCTCAAAACACGACTTTAGTCTCTGTGGCAGGAGAGAAGAGAGCGGGGGTGGGGGTGGTGGCGAGGGGGGTCTCCCAGGAACATTTCACTGCCTTAGGAAGTGAAGCGTGTCACTTCCACCCTGTCGGTTGACTACAGCTGGTCACATGGGTCTGCCCAACTGCAGGGGAGGCTGGGAAGAAGCTTTTAGTCTTACAATGGATTTCATAAGACTAAAAGTCTCCAACTCTGCCTGGCAAAGCTTTATATTGACCTTTCACATTTAATAAAACCCTCATTCTCTCCCTAGAAATCCCCAGAGGGCTGCCCTGTTTGGGCTTCTGCCCACCAACTTTCTTTTGGATGGAAATACATTCTTAAATATTTATTTAATTAGTACTAATATCAAATTTGATTAAATATAGTATTATCATGGGCTATAGTATTAAGGACAGTATTATGATTTATATTTATTATGATAGTGTTATGATAGATGTGATATAGTAATAAAATCAATACTAAATGAATGTTAATTCAATCACTATAGTAGATTTTAATATTTAATTACTAACATAAAATCTAGACATACTATACTATACTTTTGGAAAACACCTGTCCAAATCATAACTGATTGTTCTATACATTGCTAGGGCTCTGAGTAAATCATAGAATTGAACCTAAAACTAGTTAAACCCTATAACTAAAAATTAATCTATTTTGTTCCCTTTTGAATGCTTCTGCTGAGGAGGAATTCACAAACTCACGGGGCAAGGATGGGACTTTGGAACTTTGACACTTAGAATTTCAAGGACAAATTCAGTTTTTGTACAAAAAAAAAAGAAAAAAAAAAAAACAAGGATGAGAGAGGCTAAATGGCTTACTCAGACTCATACAGCCACCAGGACAGCCTGGAGCCACCGTGTCCAGCTCCCGGGCCCACACTGCTCCTCTTCTGACCCTGGAAATCCTCCCCTGGGAGACCCTTTATGAAATGCTCAGTCACTCTGTGTGTGAGGACTTTCTTGAAAGTCTTATATTTTATCCTAAAAATAGGTATGACTTCTACATTCTACTCCATAATATGTCTACTTTCTTTTAGTATAAGATACATTAAGTTAATTAATGACACGGGTGTTCTAAGGGTAGCTGCTGCAGTCCATTTATTCTGGGGTTGCTAGTACCCCTTGCCCTCGGTCAGGTCTTCTAGGACTGATGATCCACCTCAGAAATCAATGTTAGGTTCAGAATGAAAGCTTTCCTTAGAGTCATCCAACAAGAACAGCCTTGTGTTCTGGACAAGTGCTCCCCAAGTGCCTACAGAGTGCGCCTGCCGAGCTGAGCTCCTCGCGCGCGCACCGCCTCAGTCTTCACGTGTACCGGCCCACTTACCCTTCCTAACACTCCTGTGAGGTAGACCTCATTTCCCGACTCACAGACAAGGACACAGGCTCAAAGAAGTTAAGCAAGTTGCCTGAGTTCACATGGCCAGTAAATTTGTGACAGGCTGGAATTTGAGTCCAGGTCTAGATTTATAATCCTCGTCTGAGTCAAACCTCATTTGTTTGCGAATGTCATATGCCCGCCCCCCAAAACTCCACTCCTGTCACTGGGGCCCGTGGGTAACGCTAGCCTTAGTGACACTTCTCCATGTTGGGTCAGATTCTCTCTAAACCCCGATCCTTCTGCTGCAGACGGCATCCTCCATTTGGTGGGGATCCTGTGGAAGGAGACATGGTGGCAGGAAGTTCAATATTAGATCAAACCACCTCAGCAGCCTCAGGAACCCACTGAAAGGCTCTGATTGGCTGGGATCAGGCCAACATCCATCTGTGGACCAATCACAGGGACCAAAGCCCAGGCCGAGCGCCCACCTTGATGGCTGGAGTAAGGATGAGGTGCAGGTGGTTATGGGAATCAGCAGTCCTGCACATTTCTGGACCATGCAATCCAATTGAAGGGATTCTTGTCGAATAAAAAAGAAGTAGATAACCTCCCCCAAATGCCCCGAGGCAGCTAATAAGGTTATCTAAAAAATAATACCGGAGCCGGGCATGGTAGTGCACGCCGGTAATCCCAGGACTTGAGATGCTAAGATAGGAGGATCTCAGGTTCGCCACCAACCCCAGCAACTTAGTGAGACCCTCTGCAACTTAGAGCATGTTTCAAAAAAAAAAAAAAAAATAGTGCTAGGGGTATAGCTGAGAGGTAGAATGTCCCTGGGTTCAATCACCAGTACCACAAAAGCAGAGCAAAACAAAACACTAGAAATAGAAATCAACATATTGGTCCTCATTACTCTTTCAGTGTTCTGTCAAGCAGGAAACATTATTTAGCATGTGCCCCTGCCCCTGATTTCACAATCACAGTTCTGAAGGATTCTCTATTTAGCTCCAGCAGAAGGACAGACAGGAAGGTAGGCTTCCCACAGTTGACACAATCAGCTGAGACCAGACACTCCCCGAACAGAGCTAAAACCCAGATGCTGAGACTCCAGAGCCGATTCTCTTTGCCTGAAAGCGGACAGAAAGATTGCTTGACCCCCATGATCTTTCCCAAAGAGTGTCGTCACTCACGTGCCTGCCGCTGCCCTCGGTGGCCCCTCTCGTCAGCTGTCCCGTTGCGGGGTGCTCAGCCCAAATCCTGACTGAGCAGACAGAGGCGATAGCAGCTTGGCACCCCCGAAGTCTGGGTTTCCGGGCCAAACTCCACACTGCCAATAACTATTTCCATTACGGAAGCAAGCACAAAGCCCAGAGCCTCATCGCGGCTGCTTAGCTGAGAAAGGGCCTTGACGAGCCAGAGAATCCTGCCTTCCCAGCTGAACGTGTGTCTCCCGAATCCAGGGAGAAGACCTTGTTTTGCCTGAAAGGTCAAAGCAAGGGACATTTTTATTTATCAGAATAGTCTAGACAAATATTTTAGCCTCCAATTTATTCTGATTATGCAGAACAGGTCTGAGAGGGGCACAGCCATTAGAGAGACGGTCACTCAGTCCATCCAGGGTGGAGGGACAACCCTCCATCTTGTAGAGTCCTAAGATGGTAGAACCTTCTACCAGCCAGGCTGTGGGAAGTGCCAGAGGCAGGAGAAACCTCCACACTGCTTGCTGAGCTTGTTATACTCTGATTAGGAAGGAGGTTAGAGATAGAAGGGACCTCGGAGACATCCACTGGTTCACAGGCACACGCCAGCAAGTTAGTGGCCAGGATGAGAAGGAGAGCAAACTGTTGCCTCCTACCCTGCTTCTTCTACTGCGGTTCTGCTTGCAGATTCCTGCGGACAATGCTCATGGTGAAGCATAAACCCAGCTGGAAGCTGCAAGCCCGGGGAGACATGGGCGAGCACCTGGGGCTGCACCTGCAAAGCCGCAAAGCTGGAAGCTGCAGTGAGCCTGTGCATTGCCAGAGCTGCAGCTCCAGGGGCAGGAAAGGCCGTGAGGGCCCTCGGGGAAGTGCAGCCCTCTGAGTTGCAAATGCACCAGGAGTGGGACTCCCCTAGAGGAGGCAGATGCAGTGAGTCCCTCAAAGATCCCCTGTTCTTGGGCCGCTCCAGGACCTTATTGCAGACGCTTTATGAGCACTTAGCCTGTAGCAAGCGCCAGGATTTTACACAACTTCATTTATGGAATTCCTGCAGCAAACCTGCAATGCCGTCTCCATTTTAAAATTAGGAACCTAAGGCTATATAATAATCTGCCGACAGCAAGTGAACCACTCTGTATGTAGCAGAGGTGGCATTCAAACCCAGACCTTCCTGGCTTCCATGCCTTTGCAGCATCAAGCACAAGCTATCCTGGCTTCCTTCTATGAATAGGTGGTGCATTTTTAGAAGATTCCAGCAAATAAATGAAAAAGAATTGATAGCTTTAGCATGTCACGACTTTGCAATCTCTAATGAGATGCAATCTCTAGAAATGTTCTGGGCAATAATCATTGATGACTGAACAAACCATTCAGTAAAACACTGACAGGGAAGCCAGGAGTGGTGGCACATGCCTGTAATCCCACTACTTGGGAGTCTGAGATAAGAGGGCCGCAGGTTTGAGGCTAGCCTCAGCAAGTTAATGAGAACTTCAGTAACTTTGTGAGACTCTGTTTCAAAATAAAAAGGGGTGGGAGTGTAGGAGTGTAGCTTAGAGGCAAAATGCCCCTGGGTTCAGTTCCCAGTGCAAAAACAAAACAAAACAAACAAACAAAAAACCTGTCAGCCAGGCGTGGTGGCTCACGCTTGTAATCCCAGCATTTGGGAGGCTGAGACTGGAGGATCTGGGTTTGCGGCCAGCCTCAGCTACCTAGTGAGGCATTCCGCAACTTAGTGAGACCGTGTTTCAAAAATAAAGAATAAAAAATAGGGCTAGGGTTGTAGTTCGGAGGTAGAATGCCCCTGAGTTCAATCCCCAGTACTGCAAAAAAAAAAAAAAAAAAAAAAAAAAAAAAAAAAAAAAAAAAAAAAAAAAAAAAAAAAAAAAAAAAAAAAAAAAAAAAAAAAAAAAAAAAAAAAAACTGTCAGAGAGCTATATACCAAATGGATCAACCCTAATATCACAAAAGAAGAAACAAGCAGACATAACTTTATGTCCACTAAGATGACATAGTGGGAAAGTGTGCACAGCACGTATTGTTGAAAAATAAGACCTGAATCTGACGGGGCTGCTGAATCTACTGCTCGAGTATAGGGAAAGACGACGGGGGCAGGGGAGCACCTTGCAGTGCACCATGGTGTACAACTGGGAGAATCCAAAATAGAACAACTTATCAGTTCAAAATGATGTGGCTTTCTGGTAGAGAGAAGAAAGGAAACGGGGACTTGGAGACTAAAAGAGACTTCCGAAACCAATGATCCAAATGAAATGTGTATTCCTTGCTTGGATCCCAACTCCAACCAAACGTACAAAGCACGTTTAGACAAGAGGGAATGTGAATACTGACTTGGCGCCCCGTGATTCAATCATCTTCTGTTTCAAACAGCACCCGTGAGTTATCTCACAGTTCTGTAAGTCCTGCGTCTCGCCTGGGCCGCAGCTCAGAATTTTGCAAGGCCAAAGTCCAGGCATCGGCAGAGTCATGCTCCTTTCTGAAAGTTGTGGGAAGGAATCTGCACCCCAGATATTAAAGTTGTTGGCTGCACCCTGTTCCTTGTCAGACTCATCCCCACTTCCCGGCGGCATCAGCAGGTGGCCACCCGTAGTTCCGGGAGGCCTCTCCCTGGTCCTGGCCTGCTCCAGCTCAGAGCCAGCGACTGCCTTTCAAACCCTTCTCATGCTCAGCTCTCTCTTCCATCTTGGATATCTCTCTCCTGCCTCCTGCCTCCTATTCCGGGTGGAAACAGTCGTCTGCTTTTCAGGCTCATAATTTGGGTGTATCCAAATAATCCAGAATAATCTCCCTCTCTTCAAGCCATTGACCTAATTACATCTGCAAAGTTGCCTTTGCCCTGTATCCACAATTTCCAGGAATGAAGCTGCAACATCTCCAACGAAGGCTCTAGTCTACCTATGCCACCAAGGAATTGAGAATCTTTTAGGATGGATCATGCTACTGTGGTTATGACTTAAAACAAAATAAAATAGCCTTTATCTTTTATATTATATTAGGAAACATTTAGAGAGCGAAGATACAATACCTGTGATTTGTTTAAAATAATACAAAGAAGGTGAGGAAAAGTGGGGGAGTGTGTAGGTAAAGCATGTTGGCCTTGTTTTGGTCATCATTAACCCTGAGTGGCAACTTCATGGAGATACACTGTGTATTTCCTTTGCCTTTGTATATGTGTGAAATTTTCTGTAACTCTTCAAAAAAAGTGAGGGAATCTCTTTCCTCCCTACCATTCATGTACACAAATTACTAAAAATTTTATTAAATATGCAGATTCCTGAGTCACATCCAGAAAGGCCTGAGTCAGCTTTGGAGTGGGATCCAGGGGATTCTAATATGAGTGGCGTTGACCACAATTTAAGAAGCACTGCATAGCCGGGCATGGAGGCACACACTTTAAACCCAGCTAAACAGAAGGCTGAGGCAAGAGGATCTTAAGTTCAAGACCAGCCTGGGAAACTTAGCAAGACCCTGTCGCTAGCGCTGTCCTCTTTCTCTAGCTCTTGTTCTCTCTCTCTCTCTCTCTCTCTCTCTCTCTCTCTCTCTCTCTCTCTCTCTCTCTCTCTTCCAATCCAAGGACTCCAAGTTTTTATTTGGGATACAATTTTCTGAGGTGACACAAAAGTTTTATTCTAAACTTTCCTTGTGTTTCTCACAGTGATTAGTGGTAAAAACTTGCCCAAGGATCTTTATCTCAGCGTTACTGCTGGGCACTGGGGCCAAATGTGCTATCCAATATGGTAGCCACAGATGACACGCAGCTATCACTCTTTAGCCAGGAAGGTGTCCAGAGTTGTTCTTTACCATGAAATGAGACAAACTCTGGGGTGCATTTCTCCCCCCCTCAAATCATGCCCACACCTATGGACCTGTCCAGAAGGGAGTGTAGGCACAAATTGGCAGACAACAGAATATGATCAAAATCTCAGTGTGGGCCAAGCATGCTGGCACATGCTTGTAATCCCAGCATTTGGGAGGCTGAGACCGGAGGATCCAGGTTCGCGGCCAGCCTCAGCTACCTAGTGAGGCACTCCACAACTTAGTGAGACTCGGTTTCAAAATAAAGAATAAAAAATAGGGCTGGGGGTGTAGCTCGGAGGTAGAACGCCCTTGAGTTCAATCCCTAGTACCGCAAAAAAAAAAAAAGAAGTGTGGCACCTCGGAGCCCACCGGACCTCCTGAGCCAGAAGCTGCACTTAACAAGCCCCCCGGGAATGTGTGGGAGTCTCAGAGCACTGGCCTCATGGGGACAGTGGGCAGCGGTGTGGGCACCTGTATTTGAAGAGGGCTGTGTTAGCAAGGACACAATTGAGCTGGGTCTCAGAGGACGCAGTGCCCCTAGTAAAGGAAATGAGGAGGGTATTTACAGCTTGGAGAATGTGGAGCCAGGGGAAAAAATCAACTCTTCTTGCTAATGATGTTTTTGTGAAGATAAATGTTTTGTTTGTTTTGCAATGCTAGAGATGGAACCCAGGGCCCTGTACATGCTCGATAAGTGCTCTGCCACTGAGCAGAGCACTTGGATCTGCTTCCTAAAGGATCTGATTTGGTCGCCATTGAGTATCCAGTCTGGTATCTTTCATTATATAGATAGATTCACCTTTCTTCCTGTAAGGCAGCAAGTACAGATGACAGAACACTGGATTGACATCCAGAGACTGGAATTTGCTTGTGATTTTGCTGATAATAAAGCTGTGAGATTCTGACCGTGTCACTTCCCCAAGTGATAACTTTATTCATGAGTTCGTGGGTCAGGAACAGACCCAGATCAGCGAGGCAGTGCACTCCAGGCTGCACTGGCTGGGGTCACTCAGCTGGTGGATTACGATAGAAGGTCCAACGAGGTTTATCCATGTCTGGCACCTCAGTGCTTCTCCCAATGGCCTCTGGCTCTCTCTGTGGCTAGCTTGGGCTTCCTCACAGCATGGTGGCCTTAGGCTACTTAAGTGGCAACTGGCTTACCAGAGGGAGCAGAGGAAGGCGGTGGAAGCTGGAAGGTCTCCTAAGACCTGAAACTGACACAGCAATGCCGCTCTCCATTGGTGAAATGGTCATAAACCCCGGGCAGATTCACCGGGAGATGAAGTAGTCCCCATCTCTCGCTGGACAGCACAGCACACGGTACAAAGAAGCGGCAATTGCCTGCGGCTATCTTTGGGGGCCTTCTCTACAAGAGGACTCGGATTCCTTCCTTCTCCTTCATCCTCAGTCCTCATCCCCACGTGGTCCAACGTGGTTATTGGGGCTCTAACCAGCAGGAACCAGTCCTTCTCCCTTAAGTAAATTTCTGTTTCATCAGCAGGGGGTCACTGGGCCATGTCTCATCACAAGGCTGCTGTACGATAGTAATCACAGGTCTCTTCTCAGACAGAAGTAGAGAATAAATATCAGAAGGACCTGCTGGCCATTGTTTCAATTTCCTCAAAGACCACACCCACTTAGAATTTTTTTTTTTTAATTTACTTACTTTTTTGGTGCTGGGGATTGAACACAGGGGCATTCTACCTCCAAGCTACACCCCCAGTCCATTTTTATTTCTTATTTGGAAACAGGGTCTTCACTAGGTTGCTGAAAGCCTCACTAAATTGTGGAGGCTGGCTTTGAACTTGCAGTCCTCCTGTTTCAGTCTCCTAAGTACTGGGATTACAAGGGTTTACTACTATGCCCAGCTTATTTTTTATTTTGAAACAAGGTTTTGCTAATTTGCTGATGGTCTCACTGAGTTGCTGAAGCTGGACCCTAACCTATGCTCCTCGTGTCTTGCCTCCCAAGTACAGGGATTACCGGCATGTGCCACCATGTCTAGCCTCGCTTGGAATTTAGAGGGGGCGGAAGCCACAGGGAGGAGGGTCCCCGAGTCTGCCCTTGGGCCCTCACAGCCTCCGTCTGCTGTCAGCTCACCACAGGCACTTGCAGAGACTCTGAGTCACAGCTACAACCTGTGTGGCGAGGGCTTCTGCCTGCAACGCATGCTCAGCCGCCACCTCAAGGTCGATGACCAGGTCAAGAGGCACCTGTGCACCTTCCGTGGCCAGGGCTTCAAGGACGCCTTTCACCTGAAGAGGCACGTCCGCACACACACAGGTGAGGCTGGGGGCCTGGCTCTGGCTCTTGGGTATGGTTTATTGGTCAAGAGATCCTGTACCTTTCCCCTCTAAGAACCAAGTCAGGGGTATGGAGCAGAGTTATATTTTGGGGACAGTCACAGGACTGGGCAGTCGAGACCAGCCCACCCGGGATCGCCTCCTGACTCCACTTAACTGCCACATGTCACCTTGGGCAGGCAAGCTACCCCTCAGAGCCTGGTTTGCCCCTATAATATGGGGCTAGTGACACAAGTGCTAGTGAGACTCAATTAAGAAGCATGACACAGATGCTGGGGGTGCTGGAACTCAGCTCCCTGGGTTCGAGCTGCTGGAACGTGCTTCTGTGGTCCCACTCCAAGCCTGGTGGACAAGAATGCTCCTTTTAGGCCTTCCTCAGTTTCTCCACTTGTTTTTCTTTTGATGCTGGTATGGAACCCAGGGACTCACACATGCCGGGCTCTACCCAAGCCTGTTTCCTAACTTCGGATGTGTAGCTCTGAGTCCTCACCAGCTCCCCACTGCTGAGAGTGTGGCGGGGTGCCCTTCGCTTCATTCTGATTGGCCACAAGTCTCATCGGTTTTATGTTAGGCACATGGGACTGCCCGGCTTTTTGCTTGGAGCCCTGAGTCCACAGCCTTGCTCCAAGGATCCCTTGCGAATTCTAAGGCTGCCGCTCCCTTGCTAAGGTCTCTCCAACTCTGGCAGAATGAAATCCAGACGCCTCGCCTCCTCTCCCCTCTTGGCGCTTCATAGAAAGGCCCAAGCCCACGTCCTACCCTGCCCTTTTCATGAGACCCCAGATCACCCCGTTCCATCCCAACTTATGTCAGCTCATCTCTTTATTCCTTAACAGTGTTACGATTGTAAAAGTGAGTGGTGAGTACTGATGTGAATGCAACTGCGGAATTTTTAGTTTTATGTTTAGTTTTGTGGTGCTGAGGGTCAAGCCCAGGGCCTCGCGCGTCCTAGGCGAGTGCTCTATCCCTGGGCCACGTCCCCAGGCCCGTCTGCTCCTTCACCGGCTAGAGTCTGCGGTCACTCCGACTCTGCATCCAGGGTGAAGCAAAGAGGGCTCAGGGAGCATGGAGGGCTGTTGATACTTTCAGTTGAAATTAACGTTGGAAGCCGGGCGTGGTGGCGCACGCTTGTAATCCCAGTACTTGGGAGGCTGAGACAGGAGGATCCAGGTTCGAGGCCAGCCTCAGCTACCTAGGGAGGCTCTCCGCAACTTAGTGAGACTCGGTTTCAAAATAAAGAATAAAAAATAGGGCTGGGGGTGTAGCTCGGTGGTAGAATGCCCCTGAGTTCAAACCCCAGTACTGAAAAAAAAAAAAAAGAAAAGAAAAGAAATTAACGTTGGAAAATAAAAATGGAAAGGAGCTGGGCATGATGGTACGTGCCTGTAAAAGAGGAGGCTGAGGCAGGAGGATCACAGGTTTGAGACCAGCCTTCGTAATTATCAGGACCCTCGGCAACTTAACAAGACCTTGCTTCAAAATGAAATAAAATAAAAAGGGCTGGGGGCGTAGCTCAGAATAGAATGTGCCTGGGTTTAATTTCCAGAACCAAAAATAAAGGAAAGAAAAAAGAAAAAGGGCTGGGGGTGTAGCTCAGTGGCAGAACTCTTGCCTAGGATGTGTGCGAGACCCTGGTTTCATCCCCAGAATGAAAAGGAAGGAAAGAAGAACTCATGTTGTTTAAGTTGGCTGACTTGTGAGACTGTCTGAATTACTTACGATTTCACCTTAGTTTCTCCACCTCTAAAACGAGCATGGTGGTTTGAATACCTATCATCTAAAGCGATAAATGAGAGGTTTCGGGGCCAAAATGGCATCCAAGGTGCTCAGTAGTGTAAGTTGCAGTGGTCGGCCGAGGTTTCAGAGGACCCAGCGTGTGCGGGCCCTCCGTGCTCACTCAGCTCTGATCACCAGGGAAAGAGAAGCGTGTCCTGGAGGTGTGCTGCTTCTGATGGCATACCAGGTGGCTGCTCAGAGGAGCTGGCCTTCGGAATGGACCTTGAGGGACCAGTGAGAGTCCCACAGCTGGACAGAAGGAAGAGAGGCATTGGGAACGGGGACTGTCTTCCTTAGAGTTTCCCCAGGAGCACCCTCTGTGGAGAGTTTCCCAGGAGACACAGTGAGGGAGTGCGTGGAGGGAGACAGGGGAAAACAGCTAATAAGAGCCTGCTAATAACGCACAGGTCAGCGCTGTGACAACGGAGGCTTGATCCCGAGGGGAACCTCCGAGGAGCCACACACAGCGCCCCGCGTGGCTCCAGGAGTGAGGAGGCTGGGGTATCCATCTCTAGCCTTCATCCTGCCTTCTTGGAGGTGCATCCCAGGACCTTCCAGTCCTAGGCAGCCCCCACGCCCCCTCCCTTTGCAGGCCTGTCCTGTTTCCTGGGGAACACGTGCAGGCAGAGAAGTGCCCGAGTGATCCTCAGAGGGCACGTGGGCAGAGCTTCGACAGCCCCCGCCCCAGGGAGGCAAGAGTTGGCAAGTGAGGAGGGTGACTCCTCAGAGGCCGGGCGATGCCTGAGGGGGACAGCAAGCTGCACACAGCCATTGTCCTGCGTGCCAGGCCCTCCACACTGATCCTGTCACCTCAAACGACTCCCAAGAGGCATTACTGTTGCTGTTACCCCGTGTGACGTGAGGAAAGCAGGCTCATGCAGCTCAGCAACGCATAAGCCTTAGAGCTGGGAACCCAGGCGGGTTGGCCTGAGTTCAAGGTTGCTTACCTTCTGCAGAAACCCCGCCTGTTCCCCCTTTGCACCCAGGGCCTTCCGGTATTCTCCCCATCCTGCCCTCCTGCTACTTTAGACGCCTGCGTTCTTCTGCAGGAAGTGGGATAAAGGGAAATCGAGACCTGGCGCAGACCTCACACCACGAATGGGTTCGGTAGGTTGCAGAGGAGGCAGTGAGTGCTTGTGCTCGATGGTACCTACAGGCCTCCTGTCCATGGGGTCCAAGAAGGGGGGCGGGGGGCTGTACGCCAGGTACTCTCTATTCCCTGCTCCTCAAAGGCGACACTTCTAGTGACTCTTGTGTGGCACTGAGAGTCCTTTGAGCTGATGAAGAAAAATGCCATCCACCAGGCGCTGCTGTAAAGGGCTTCAGCGTGTACCTCACTGGGGAGCGGGCTGGTGCTAGGAGCCTCCTAGGCGAGGAACACCCGGGCTGTGCCAGCCAGGACAGTGGGCACTGGCTTCACGTAGCTACTGAACCCCTCAAGTGGGGCTGGGCAGAGAGGACATGAGGTTTAAGCACAAAACAAAGACTAGACTTTGAAGACAATGCAAAACAGAAAAAGTAAAAACCTCAATTTTTAATGTGAATTTCACATTGAAATTGTAATATTTTGGATAGATTGAGTTAAAAATACATTGTTAAACAAATTTTAAGATAGGTGTGGTGGCACACACCTGTAATCCCAGTACTTGGGAGGCTGAGACAGGAGGATCAGAGGTTGGAGGCCAGCCTCAGCAACTTAGCAAGACCCTGTTTCAAAATAAAAATTAAAGGGCTGGGCATAATGGCACATGCTGTAATCTCACTGCTTGGGAGGCTAAGATAGGAAGATCACAGGTTTGCGTCCAGCCTCAGCAACTTAGTGAGACCCTGTTTCAAAAAAATGCTAATAAAATAGGGCTGGGAGGGTAGTTCAGAGGTAGAATGCCTGTGGGTTCCATCCTCAATATCACAAACGAATGAAAAAAAATTATATATATGCATATACATATATATATGTTAATATTTAAAAGTCTGGTGGCATAGCTCAGAGGTAGAATAGCCTTCAGTTCAATCTCCAGCACCAGAAAAAAATTTTTTCAGCTGTTTCTTTCTACTGGTTTTTTGTTTTCAGTACTGGGGATTGAACCCAGGGACATTCTACCTTTGAGCTATACCCCCAGCCCTATTTTTTATTCTTTATTTTGAAACCAGGTCTCACTAAGTTGCAGAGTGCCTCACTAGGTAGCTGAGGCTGGCGGAGAACCTGGATCCTCTGGTTTCAGCCTCCCAAATGCTGGGATTACAAGCGTGCGCCACCACGCCCGGCTTGGCATTGACTTTTTATTGAGTGAGATGAGAACTCCTTGGAGTTAATAAAGGACTGATTGGATCTGGCTGAGAAGAAAGTTAAGAAGCAAAGGAACCAGTTAGGTTACTGCGATAGTGCAGAATAGACACACAACTTAGACCTGCTTGTTGGCAGTGGGAATAGTAAAAAGGAGTTCAGTTCTGGATCTATCAAGGCACAGCTGCAAGGATTTGCTGTGGGGAGAGACAGAGGAGGCAATGATGATACCAAGGTATTTTTGTTGTTGTTTTCTGAGACAGGAGGATCACAGGTTCAAGACCAGCCTCAGCAACTTAGCAAGACTCTCAGCAACCCGGCAAGATCCCATTTCAAAGCAAAACAAAAATAAAATAGACAAACATGGTGGCACATGCTTGTAAACCCAGTACTTGGGAGGCTGAGATAAGAGGATTGCATGTTTGTGGTCAGCCTCAGCTACTTAGTGAGGAATTCTGTGGAATTTAAGTGTTTTAGGTCAAGCCAGCTGGGAAGCTTCCTAAGAATGGCTGTCTGTTGACTTAAATGATTCGCTTTTGGTAAAAGAAGATAAAAAATAATAACCAAACACTAGCATGTGCTGGGTTCTGCGCTAAGTATCTACAGCCTCTCTACTCAAAGGCTGGTCCATGGACCAGCAGCACCTGGGAACATGTTGGAAGTGAAGAATTACATTGGATCACACAGAATCAACATTCAAGTGCACCATTTATTGAGAGTATTTTATTTTCCTTGTTTGTAAAATGAGCATTGTTCCGTAAAAGACTTCAGATCATTTAAAAGCTAACAGAAGCTGGACGCAGTGCAGTGGTGCACACCTGTGATCCCAGCAACTCAGGAGGCTGAGGCAGGAGGAATCACAAGTTCAAAGCCAGCCTGGGCAATTTAGGAGATCCTGTCTCAAAATAAAAAGGGCTGAGCTAGGTGCATACCTGTAATCCCAGTGCTTGGGAGGCTGAGACAGGAAAAAGTAAGTTCCAGGTCAGTGCAGTAACTTAGTGTTTCAAATAAAAAATAAAATAGGGCTGGGGGTGTGGCTCTCACATGTAGATCACACCTGGGTTCGATCCCCAGTACCACCACCAAAAAAAAAACAAAAAAAAAAACTGCCTTGCTGAGTATAGTTACAAATCCCAGGATTTGGGAGGCTGAGATGGGAATTGCAGGTTCAAAGCCAGTCTCAGCAATTTAATGATAACCTGTTTCAAAGTAAAAAATAAAATAGGGCTGGGGTATAGCTCCAAGGTCTGAGTTCCTTAGGGAGAAACTGAGGAATTCAGATTTGAGGTCAGGGTTAGGAAGGGGAATCAGCCAGAGCCACAGCATGGGCTCCACTCCTGGGCCTGGTGCCTTCTCTTATCTCCCATCAGGAACTACATTGAAAGGGAAGAGAAGGCACACAAGTCTCATCTTGATTAAAGAAGAGACAACAATGGTGTCTTTGTTTGCAGTCTGAAGGGAAGGACTGACTGGAGTGGGAAAATGCAGATAGCCTTGCAATGGAGGGAAAAGAAGCAGCCTAAGCAGCCTAGCTGCCAAAGGCTGCCCCCCTGCCCCGCACTGCTTTACTTTTTAGCCAGAAATGTAATATATTCATATGGGGAAAATTGAAAGAAAAAAAGGGTAAGTCTCCTTCCACCTGCTGAGCCCCAGTTCCACTTCTGAAAGCACATCATCATATATTTTTTTTCCAAAAGTTTTTAGTACACATTACTTTTCTCATGTAATATATATCTTGGAGCTTGTTCCATAGTTGTAAGAGCATTTCTTATTACGAGAGTCATCATCAGTTTCCAACACGGAGGCCTAATTCTGTTCCAATTCCCCGATGATGACACTTGTTTCCATTTTCAGGATTTTTCCTGGACCCCTCTTCCTCCATTTTTTCAATTTCAGGTGATAATACCATGAATATTCTTGTATGCCCTTTGCCTATCCCTGTGAGTCTTTCTGTAGGTTAATGTCCCTCAAATGGAATTGCTAGGCCAAAGGGAGAAAACATGTTTTTTATGGCTACTGCCAAATTGCCTTTCCAGGAGATTATCCTCAATGTCCACTCCCACAAGGAGGGCTATAAAACCTTCTCACTGCAAGTTCACATTTGGTTTAAGTCCAAAAAAGGAGCACTTGAGCTATAGCAAGGAAAGCAAATAGAAAGTTCCAGTAACAATGAATTTCCTTGGAGATTGTGATATGAAGCTTAATTTTTGTTTTGTTTTTAGGTGGTGGTACTAGGGATTGAACCCAGCCCTATTTAATTTTAGCCAGGCATGGTAGCACATGCTTGTAATTCTGCAGAGACAGGAGGATTGCAGGTTTGAGGACAGCCCCAGTAAGTTGTGAGACTCGTGTCAACCTAGAGAGACTCTGTTTCCAAATTAAAAAAAAAAAAAAATCAGTCTGGAAGCTAGGCATGGTGGCACATGTTTGTAATTCCAATACTTGGGAGGTGAAATGGGAGGCTTGTAGGTTCACCACCAGCCCCAGCTACTTTGTGAGGCCTTCCACAACTTGGTGAGACCCTGTTTCAAAACAAATAATAAAAAATAGGGCTGGGAGTGTAGCTCAGAGGTCGAATGCCCCTCAGTTCAATCCCCAATAATGAAAAAAAAAATGGTCTGCAGGTGCAGCTCAGAGGTAAAATGTCTCTGGGTTCAATTCCAAGTACCCCACAAAAAATTCATTTTAATTTTATCATTTGCAAGCTCTCTAGCATGTCTACCAGGCATGCTGCTTTCTTATCTTCCCTTTCTATTTCCTACTGACTTTGTAAAATAGAATTGTTAAGGCTGCAACTGAGCTATGAGATTCAATTTTCCAATTCAACAAATCTTAGTTGAATTGAGAAAAAGTGCCCTCAGGGCCATTACAATGGAACAAAGGAGTGTGAAGAGAGAGGAGAGAGAGGAAACAGAGAGGAAAGAGCAGAGAAAGTGGAAGAGAGAGGAGAGAAAGGGAGAGAAAGAGATGGGAGGGAGAGGATAGAGTGGAGAGAGAGAGAGAGAAGCAAGAGAGAGAGAGAAGCAAGAGAGTAGAGAGAGAGACTGAGCAAGACAGGATGTTGCAGGAGACTCAGTTTCCCCCTCCCCAATTTCCTCTGGTTCCCAAGACATTATTTCCAGAGGCTAAAATCAGAAATAGGTTTCTTTGTTTGCTGGTAAATGGCTCAGTTGACAAACTCATGGAACTGACTCTCGAACAAAGGGCTCGCATGATTCCCTTACTCTCCCTTGGGAGAGGGTAGGGGTAATCCTGAAATTTATTATACCTAGCATAAGTAAGGTGCTTAAGTTACACACCATTCCCCAGCTCTCTCCAGTCCTAACTGGCTCCTCTTGTCTACATTAGGGAGAGCTCCTGGATCAGGACTCTGGCTTGCCAAAGAAACGGCTCCCTCATCTTTTGGAAGCGTCTCTTGCTTGCTTGTGGGCAGTTAGGGGGAGGGGTTGGGGAACTTTTACTTTTGCCCATCGTGGGTCTAAACTCCTAGCAATATTTCTAAGGCTCTGACTGGATTTCCTACCTCATCCCCCCCCCCCCTTTGAGAATTTTCAATATACTTAAACAAGAAATTCTCAACCTCTAAGGCTACTTTTAGTCAGAGCCACGAGAGCAGCATAAGGGGTTGAATTTTTCCAGCCATTACGGTTTTTACCATTTACTGGGCCAAATCTCTGACACCAGTCTCTGTTGAGCTTTATCCCACAGGATGAGAACTGCGACTGGCCTTTTTTGTATCTCAGCAATGCAGAGGCACATTAGGCTTACACCCAAGTGTCAAAATTGAGAACTAAAGGACCACCATTAATTTTACTAATAAGGTCAATTTTGAGGCACTCATGGTACAGAATCTAAAGTCCAATTCTGTGATTTGAGATGTGATGCTCCTTGGTCTTTTTCATGTATGAGTCTGTTGGTTTCTGGGTGCAGCTAGAGCAGAGCAGGTCATTTCTTTCAGGATCAGCTTTCTTGGTTTTTCAGGTTTCCTGCAAGCAATCTGATGAGTCATCTACGGGACACTGGGCTCAAAGGCAAACGGGCCTTAGGTGACTGTGATGAACCCAAACAGCAATATTCTGGACTTCGCGGTTTTCTGCTTACTTTTTCCAACTCCCAAAAGTTGGGGTGTAGATGACCACCTCAATTTTTCTGTCTTTGTGTCCTCTGCCCTGATGATGTGACCCTAACTGCTTTGACTTTGTAGGGGGCACTGTCAGAGTATTGCAGTTTAGGGTCTCAGGGGATGGACGGGCTAGAGGACCGTGGAAGAAGGGGTTCTCTGTGTGATGTTTCATTTTTATCATCACCTGAGCTGGAAGGCTGAAAGCGTTCAGTTACTTTGGCTCAAAGTCGTTTATAGCAGTTCAGTGGGTATCTACATGAAAAATTGATATATTAGAATATCATATAAGACCCCAGCTATTTTGCCATAATATTTTTCCATAATCAATATATTATCTTGTGTCATCCACCTATTAGCATTTTAAATTGGAGACCAGGTATCCAACCTATTTGCACAAAACAGAAGTTACAGCCGGGCGTGGTGGCGCACGCTTGTAATCCCAGCATTCGGGAGGCTGAGACTGGAGGATCCGGGTTCGCGGTCAGCCTCAGCTACCTAGTGAGGCACTCGGCAACTCAGTGAGACTCGGTTTCAAAATAAAGAATAAAAAAATAGGGCTGAGGGTATAGCTCGGAGGTAGAGCGCCCCTGAGTTCAATCCCCAGTAC
>PVLC010013298.1:0-42081 GCA_004027655.1 Graphiurus murinus | reverse complement strand
ATTACTCCTGGCTCTCAATGTTCCTTTGAAGCTCTATACAAAGTTTTAGTTCCCAAAGATGTAGAGAGAAATTGTAAAACAATTAATACACTTTAAAGCTGGGCATGGTGGCGCACGCTTGTAATCCCAGCATTTGGGAGGCTGAGACCGGAGGATCCGGGTTCGCAGCCAGCCTCAGCTACCTAGTGAGGCACTCCACAACTTAGTGAGACCCAGTTTCAAAATAAAGAATAAAAAATAGGGCTGAGGGTATAGCTTGGAGGTAGAACGCCCCTGAGTTCAACCCCCAGTCCCGAAAAAAAACCCAAAAAACAAAAAACTAATACACTTTATGTTATATGTTTTCACATTAGAAACACATGTATTATCATATTAGAAAAATATTTCATACCAATAGTGGAAATAGTTGATTTCAATTTTTAAGGATGTTACATCAATATGTTATATAAATATAATTTTATCTATTTTAATTATTCTTCCAAAGTTTTTGCAAATATTATTTGTCTCATATAAAAATTTACTCAAAATTATATTAATGTAAGATGTGACTTCCTTGCTATAAAAGGTTGAAAATATGGTTCACTTTATGTTATTTTTAGCAGTAGCATGAAAAAGAAATTAATAACTGTAATGTGTAACCTGTTCCTCTGTCTCTCTGTTATTTAAACTCATTTTTTTACCATTGTCCCAAATGTGCAACACCTATAAAAACTTAAGTATACCACTTATGGTAACTTTGAAATAATTATGTTTTAGAATTATATTCTTTTGAGAAAAGTGATAGGTGAATTATCAGAACATTTGAAAAAATATGTGTCATATATACATATGAAAGGATATATATTCTAACCTATTTTAGTGTACTTTTATGACTTTCATTGAAATTGTGTGCAAAATTAAAAACTTGGAACTCAATAATACATTACAATGTATTATTGAAGTAATCTCAAATAATTCTTATGTTTAAGGATGGTGATAGATTAAATGACAGATTAAATAATGGTGATAGATTAATTATACACAATTAACTATAGTTCCAGATGAGTTATTAAGTCCTTTTTTTCCTTCTTGGACACATGAAGTTAGTTTTCAATTATTACTATTAATTTTTTTTGTACTGGGATTTGAACCCAGGGATATTCTACCTCTGATCTATACTCCTAAGCCCTTTTATTTTTTATTTTCAAACAAGGTTTTGTTAAGTTTCTGAGGGTCATGCTAAATTGCCAAGGATGGACTGGAACCTGTGATCCTTCTGTCTCAGCCTCTCAAATACTGTAATTGCAGCCATGCACCACCATGCCCAGCTAACTAACAGTATTTTTAAAAGCAGGACCTCATATCCCACTCATGGAGTGAGCAATGAATTGGCATCATTCCCTTCAGAATCACTATTAATCACCTCAGGGCTAAGGGAATTTTTATTCACATTGTTTTCCATAGCATATACTTATGATAAAACTGATATATTTTCATAAAAATATATTCTGTATTCTGATACAAAGCTTTAGTGTATTATATATGCAGAACAATTTTGGACTAAGAACTTTATGTAAAAGCACAGTATAAAAAAAATCACCTAAAAACTCCACTCATTGACACCTCTCTCTGTGTGTATATATAATCCACAAAGCATATCTATGGAGAAACTATCTTAGTAGTCATATACAGGACAGCTTTAGTTGTCATGTAGCTGGGGATAATGAATTCCAGCCATACAGATGTTACTACTGAACCATCTATAACTAAGATACATGTTATTTATTTATTGATTGATTAATTGATACTAGGGATTGAACCCAGGGACATTCTAACTCTGAGAGCTATCCTCTGTCCTATTTTATTTATTTATTTTATTTTGAAACAGGGTCTTGCTGAGGCTTTCACTATGTTGCTGGGGCTGGCTGTAAACCTGAGATCATCCTGTCTCAGTCTCCCAAGTACTGGGATTACAGGCACCTGCTATCATGCCTAGCTTAAGGCATATCTTTTTAATAAATCATATCTTACTTTTTGAATTTTATGGTCAAATAGCTTCTTATTAACTTTAGAACATATACTTCATGAGTCTACTTCCATTTACTCAAAATTGACCAATAAAGGAAAAACTCTATTTGCCTATTTGCATTTAACATTAGGAAAAACAGTAGCAGGCAGTTGCCTTACTTGCTCAGAGTCACACATGTGAATTTATGATAGGAATTTCAGTGTTGTGTTCTGTTCTACTATTGTGCCATGTTCTTAAGTTCTTCCGCTCTTCCATGCCCTTGGGAAGATGTTTCTCAAATGTTATTGTTTTAGAAACATAACACCATTTTCTTAGCAAAATATGATATTATAATTATCTTTTAAGATGTTTGTTTACATACATACACACACATACATACATACACACATATCTTGAACATCAGTGGAACTGGCAAGCTCATGGAAAAGACAATTTTAAATAATGACTGGATATTCTTTACTCTTATTTTGTGTAAAAATATAAATGAATATATATCTGTATAGATATGTATATATGTTTTTATTTTAGTACATGACAGGTACTGTTTTTTTTTAAGGGTTAGGGCTTCTGTAGTTTGCTGTCATTACTGAGTGATGATCAAAATAGTATCTTAACAAATTACAATTTAATCTCGTCTTCATCAATTAACTTTTGCTGAGTGAGAAATTCTGCTTTATAAATGTGTTATTCTAGAATCAATTTGCTGAATTTGATTAGAATTTTATTGATAGGAGTATATGATGTTAGGGTCAGAAATAGGAAGGAGAATGAGATTCTAGTGGAAAAGTTTATTCTTGTAAGGGTCAAAGTATTAAAGCATTGGACGTTTCTCATTTTTAAAAATGTTTCTAAGCCAAAACAACTCATTTTCTGTTTCATTTCCTAAAGGCTTTGGCAGAAATTTAAAGACTTACAGTTTTCATTGAACTTTACGTTGATCTTTAAATGTAATGTCCTAATGCAAATTATCTTGGGAACATAAATATGGTGACAGCTTAATGTGCTGACATTCTTTTTTCACTGTCTGATCTTATTTTCTTCCTTTCCACTGTACTTTAGCATAATTACAACACTGCCTTCGAAAGACATTTTTCAAAACCCACAAAAGGCTATTTTGCATTAGGGAATTAAAATTCATCTACTTTGAAAAATAGAGAACTAAGTTTGATTTTAAAATGATTTTCCCAAAGCCCCAACACATTTAAGAGAAGGATTTCTATAGGCGATATTTGGCAAATTGTCACATAAAATATCTATAGAATCACCAATTATTTGCTAGTGCATTTAGTAATATAAGGATTTAGTATTGAATTTATTCAAGGATTGAAAGATACTGTTTTTTCAAATTCACAAAGGAATAGTACAGTATTAATGATTTGATGGAGAGCTTGACTATCAACTCTAAAAATAATTTTACCTTGTAAATGGAATTCATAAAGAACTCATCAGTAATTCCGTGATATAGTAATACAAACAGAAAAGCTAATTCAGTGAACTTTGGTATATAAGCCTATTTTCTGAAGTGCTATTCCCACAGACAGTATACTATTTAGAGAATTGTAATAAATATATTACACAGCTAGTATACCCTTTTCTCTAAAGCTTTTATCAGCAACCACACATTTTATCATATTTAGTTTTCTGGATTTATTTGTGGTCAAATAAATATTGTAAAACTTTCATGAATTCTCAGTTGCAAATAGTTTTTCTGAAGCGGTTTCGTATAATAATATTTATTATAGAAGAGCCACCTAATTAAATTATCTTACAATAGGAGCATAGAAAATATTCCGCAGCTTTCAGTGAAATTACTTGAGGGAAAGTCCAACGTGCATTTAAGGCCTTTGTTTTTTTCAGATCCACAGCTAGAGCATTGGGAACAATTCCCCCCTCTCTCACATATGACCAGAACAGGGTCTCCTTTGAAGGCAGCTTGGAGTCAGGAAGGAGGGGTATTTGCTTCTGCAACTGCCCTTGCTTACTTAGTCCTCTCTCTTGGGCTACTATATGAAGTTGGTTGAAAACTGCATTAATTTTTCTTCAGAATTAAATATTAATAAGTTAATAGTAATGAGGCAATCACTTGACATTTAAGCAAGGTGACTTGTTTAACTCTTCTGCTAAATTTATTTCATTTGCAACCTCAGAAAAGTTACATTATATTCTCAAAAATTTTTTACAAAGAACCTAGAAACTATTTGTTGAATGGAATATAACTAGTTTATTTCTAAAATAAAAAATGTAATTAGGTTTTATGGTATTCTTTATGACAATGACAGATGTGTGTAAAACTAAGATTAGTGCTATGTTTGTACCATCAAAGGAAAAATTGACTTTAGGATTAAACATCTGTGCCTGGGTTTGAATTCTAGTTCTACCACTTACTAATTGTGAAACCCTTTTTAACTTACATACTTTTTCTAAATCTATCTCTGCAATTGGGATTAATACTATTTTAATAGATTTTTATATCAGTATTTTATGATAATCTGGTATTTCATTATCTCCTTAGAGAAGGCACTGAGGTAATTTCTCTTGCCATTGCTATTGTTATTTTATAAAAATAATGCTGAATTATCAAATGTTTTCATTGTCATACCTTATCTTTTTGATAAAATTAGCATCTTCCTAGTTTTGTATTGCTACACATAGGTACAATATATGACATGTATTATATACATAATATATGTATATACAGTGGTTCGCATCCTATGGATATAAGTAAGATAAAAGGGTTCTTTGTGAGAAGTGGAAAAGGAATGAATACAAAAGTGATAGTAAATATAAATGTGTGATAATCATGGTACTAATCTGCTGCACACTTCATTGGCACCTGATCAACTGCAAATAAACTCCACACATCTTCTCAGGGTCCATTGAGCTTTCAACATGGTCTTACATTCTCTTTCTATTCATGTATTTCCTTATCCAACCATTCATTTTTTAAATTATTCATATAGTCATTCAATAAGTGAACATCTGTTTCCTGATGGTCTAGTGTGTGTTCCACACTATACTAGGTATTGGGAAAAGATCAATGAGTGAGACAGAACTGGTGTCTTAACTTCTGCTGTCTCACAGAATTTGACAAGAATGCAAATGACAACACAAAATTATATCATCGCAGTCATGAATAAATTTATGCAAAAATACTAAAAGAAAATAATAACGTACAAATATAGGGTATATATAGTCAAAACTGAACGTTGAATTGGTTGCTCAGAAGTGAAAGGTTTTGGGTGGGATAATGAAAATATATGCAAGAGTGGATTCTAGAAAGGTAGGAATGTAATGTTCTAAACTATTGATTTGTAGTTGGAAAAAATTGGATGCTGTCCAGATACAGAGTATCTGGATACTTTATGATATTAAAAAATAAAAAGTATAAGCATCTCTACAGGGATAACTGCAGAATTTGCAAAGCAGTAATGTCTATTTTAATTAAAAATCCCATATATAAAGGAACTGATACATTTAGAATTAATATGGAAATGTATCTCAAATCAAAAGCCAGCATTGTTCACAATGGTGAGACATTAGAGTTCCTGTTACAACAAAGATCTGAAAAACAACATAGTTATTTCCACTATTAACATTATTTCAAAACTACTATACCATACAATAATTTCATAGAACAAAATAAGATAAGAATTAGAGTTATTGGGAAGAAGTGAATTTTTGATTTCTTCATGGTATGATTTATACTTGTTACCCCGAGAGTCAATTGAAAAACATGAATGAGAAACAATAAAATGATAAGTCAAGAGAATGAGTGTATAAGTAATATTCAAAGGCTTATAATTGATAACAAATAATAATCAGTTAAAATATGTGGAAAAATATAGAAATAGAGATTCAGTTACTATGTATTTTAGGAATATGATGTTTTATTACTCGTAGATATTTTATAATATAAATTGGTGACTGTCATAATCTTGGTCTCAAAAGCAATCAGGAACTCAATCTCTAAAGAAAATACCTGAAAAAAAAAAAAAGAAAAGAATTCTAGTTCATGAATAGTCCTAAAATATCACTGGAATGAAGAAAATTTGTCCCCTCCCTTACTTTTGATATAAGTAATGCTTTCCAGAGAAATCAAAAGAAAAACAAAAATTTTCCCAGCATTAAACATTTTGATGCTACATTTTGATGTTTAAAATATATTAATTTTAAGCATACTAAAATTATTACTTGGAATATATACATCTGTATTAGGCATTGTTTCATAGCTCATTTATCTGAGCACATTTCTCACTAAATTAAAATAGACTGTGCTGAAGTTTTTACTTTAGAAGCAATAATGTTGCCATGTTAATTTTTCAAGTAGCAACCAATGAGAGCTTAATGGCTCAAGTATTTACAAGCATATTTTTTTCCTATGGTACATATTCCTTCACCAATCAAGCCACAAACATTAAGGAAACATCTCACTGGTACTATAATATCTATTTTGCTTTTAGTCTAAAGCTAAAGCAAAACTTTGAGAGTCTCTGTGTAAAGGAAAAAAATACACTGGAAAAAATCAATGGAGAAATTTAGCTTAGATGGAAATACAAGAACATTTGGTACTTCACCCTTTAAATTCTTTGTGGAAAATAATCCTTAGGGCACTATAAAATGGTTTTTAGAAGTCAGAAGAGAAACTTATAATGGTAGAGTTGTTAAAAGCCTAACTGGGTAAACACTTGGGAATAGAGACCATATATTGAGTAATAATTTTTCAAAATAATGGGCAGGATGACCTAATGAGACATTTTCATTTGCAGAGTCTATGAACCCTATAGTTTCATTGCACAAGGTAAGAATTTTTTTTTTCCCCCGGTAGGAGTTGTATCACAGAATCCCATACATTGCTTTGAAATTCTTGGGTGAGTGTTCTAGCCCACAGGGTAATGATGTGTGAAGGCAATTCAAAGCATAATAAAATTGGCCTTCTGTGTATAATGGAGGCAAAATATAATTTTATTGTCCACTCTAAGTTGTGTATTGCTTAGAGATGGACTCATGCACTGCCCATTTTGATAAAACTTAATTTATTTTTGGAATTAATAATTGTTTCACTGATCAATGTCTATGTTCATCTGAGTTGTGAATAAAACTAACATAGCAGTAAATTCTAACCGGTGCTAGCAATATTTGACTAAGAAAAGTTATTGGTCTTTTTCAGAAATTTCACTTTAAAAATATTTATCAAAGTCTAAATAGTAGAAAACATTACCTATATACTTATTTTTCAGTTACATGAGGTATAGCTTAAATCTTAAATTTATTATTGTGAGGTTTGTATTGTCTTTTTAGTGAATCTATGTTTGGGAGTATTTTTTATCAATTGATATGCTACTATACTACGTTTCAATTTTCAGAAAGTTCTTCAATTATGTATTAAAATTCCCTTTTTATTGCCAAAATTTTTCCACCCCATATAAAATTTTTATAGACATAGCTCTTTTACAAAATAAGATTGTTTCAAGTGTATTTAAAATTGTAGGAAGAGTACAATATTCATACTCAGATTCAATATTTGTTTACATTTTTTCTTAAATTTTATTTCTTTTATAATTATCTCTCTGTGTTTCTCTATAAACACACACACACACACACACACACACACACACACACACACACACACACAATCTTTCAATTTAGTAATGTATTTTTTCCCAAACTACCTCCAAGTAAATTGGAGACAGTGCTTTCTTACCATAAAATTTTTCAGTGTGAAGGATATTCTTTTCATAGTCAAAGTATAAAATTCAAATATAAAATTCTAACTGGGTATTATAGAATTATATAATTTACATTACATATTCAAATTTTGTCATGTCAATTTCCTTAATTTCCTAGTCCAAGGTATAATCTAGAATCAAGCATTTAGTTGTCATGGCTCCTAAATATCCCTCCATGGAACTTTTCTTTGTCTTTGCTTGATAGACATTTTGGAGAGTTCAGATCAAAATTTTCCTCAATTTAGCTTTATTTGAGTTTCTATAGGATTAGATTCAAATTATAGCTTTTTGACAAAAATCCCAGATTGATATTCCACATCCCTCAGTTACTTCATTTGAAAACATATGATATTAGTTTATTCCAGTATTAGCAGTATCAACTTTGATTACTTGATCAAAATCTTTATAAATTCATAAGTAAATATTTTAAGATTCTGTATTCTATTACTATATAAACTTTTATCCACTATTTATAATGTCCATTAATGCTTTCTCTAACTTCATAACTCCTTCTATGTTTATTAGTTGGCATTCTACTGTGTTTTCACTCTCCTCTATTCATTTACAAAAAATCTTTAATATCATGGATTCTTATTCAATGATGATAATTCATTGCAATAATCATTTATTTTAACATTCCAATTGTTTCAGATTTTACCAATAACATCCCAAACTGTTTCCTTCCTTTTAATAATCAAATTCACAAATTTATTTCAATGTGAATATATTGGTATTACTTTATGGTTTTAGTTTATATATTTGCTATGACTGGTGATGTTAAGGACTTTTTTTTTTTGCGGTACTGGGGATTGAATTCAGGGGCATTCTACCTCCGAGCTATACTCCCAGCCCTATTTTTTATTTTTTATTTTGAAACAGGGTCTCACTAAGTTGTGGAGTGCCTCACTAGGTAACTGAGGTTGGCCGCGAACCCGAACCCTCCGGTATCAGCCTCCCAAATGCTGGGATTACAAGTGTGCGCCACCACGCCCAGCTAGCAGTGTTTCTTAAAATGTGGTTTCTTGACCAGCAGCATCAATATTACCTAAAAACTGTCAGAAATGGAAGTTCTCAGCCCCTGATCTACTAACTCAGAAACAAAACAATAATCTGTTGAGCTCTAAAATTGATTTTTTATGTGGGATATAGTTGGAAAATCACTTTATTAAAAAAATTAATTTTTTTTCAAAATCTTTCAACAAGTAAAAATCTAGGCCAAAATGTTTCACTGACAAACTTTACTACATATTAAAGAAAGAAATAATACCAATATTAGATCATCTCTTTCAGTAATAAATTTAAAAACTTCCAAATTTGCTAAGTAAGCTCATTGTTATCTTAACACTAACATATACAGACTGAAGAATTATATTTTATGTATGAAATTCTAAGTAATTAACAAAGGAATTTTCAGAACTTCTAAGTGAATTTAGCAAGATCAGGAAATAAGTGGCCAATATACAAAATCAATTGTATCTCTACTCAGAAGCAGCACACAATGAAAAATAAAACCTAAAAAATAATTTTTTATGGAGAAACATAAAATTCTTAGGAATGATTTATCAAAATACCTGCCAGTCATGGTGGTGCTCACTTGTAATCCCAGCATTTGGAAGGCTGAGACTGGAGGATCCAGGTGCCCACATAAGAAGAATAGAAAATCACCAAGTAAATAACCTAATTACACAGCTCAAAGCACTCAAAAAACAAGAACAGTATAACCCCAAAGTTAGTAGAAGACAAGAAATTATGAAAATCAGAGCAGAAATTAATGAAGTAGAGAATAAAAAAAATACAGAAAATCAACAAAACCAAAGGCTGGTTTGTTGAAAAAATAAACAAAATAGATAAACCATTGGCCAACCTAATGAAAAGAAAGAGAGAATCAACCCAAATTACCAAAATAAGAGATGAAAAAGGGGAAATTACTACCTACAGTATGGAAATACAGAGGACCATCAGAAACTATTCTGAAAAACTATACTCCAACAAAATGGAAAATCTAGAAGAAATTGACAAATTTCTAGACACATATAACCTTCCTAAATTGAATCAAGAAGATATAGAAAACTTAAACAAACCAATAGCAATCAAAGAGATAGAAACAGCAATAAAGAGTTTACCATCAAACAAAAGCCCAGGGCCAGATGGTTTTCCAAGTGAATTTTATAAAACATTTATAGAAGAGCTAATCTCAATACTCCTCAAATTATTTCAGGAAATAGAAAAAATGGGACCCTCCCAAACACATTCTATGAAGCCAACATCACATTAATACCAAAGCCATATAAGACAGCTCAAGAAAAGAAAACTATATCATTGATGAACTTAGATGCAAAATTGTTAACTAAAATACCCTCAGTGTGCATTCAAAACCACATCAAGAAAGTTATACACCATGATTAATTCAGGTTCATCCCAGGGATGCAAGGCTGGTTCAACCTATGAAAAACAGTCCATGTAATTCACCCCATAAACTGAATCAAAGACAAAAAATTACATGATCATCTCAATTGATGCTGAAAAAGCAATTGACAAGATCCCACACCCATTCATGCTAAAAGCACTGCAGAGAATCAGAATAGAAGGAACATACCTCAACATCATAGAGGCAATATACAATAGGTCCACAGCCAACATCATATTAAATGGAGAAAAACTGCAAGAGTTCCCACTAAAAACAGGAACAAGACAAGGATGCCAATTATCACTTCTTCTGTTCAATATAGTACTTGAATCTCTAGCCAGAGCATCAAGGCAAGAGAAGGAAATCAAAGGGGTAAAAATAGGGAAAGAAGAACTAAAACTATCCCTTTTTGCACATGACATGATACTATACTTAGAAGACCCAACAAAGTCAACTAAAAAATGTATAGAACTGATCAACAAATTCATCGGTCTGGATACGAAATTAATCTTAAAAAATCAGAAGCTTTCCTGTATGCCAACTGTAAATCCACTGAAAAAGAAATACAGAAAACAATTCCACTCACAATAGCACCATGAAAAATAAAATACTTAGGTATAAACTTAACCAAAGAGGTAAAAGACCTCTATAAGGAAAACTACATAAAGTAGAAATAAGAAATTGGTGAAGACCTTAGAAGATGGAAAGATCTTCCATGCTCTTGGATAGGCAGAATAAATATCATCAAAATGGCCATCCTCTCAAAAGTGATCTACAGATTCAATGCAATACCCATGAAATTACCAAGGGCACTCCTCACAGACATAGAAAAATCAGTCCTTAAATTCATTTGGAACAACAAAAAGCCCAGAATATCCAAAGTAGTTCTTAGCAACAAGAACAATGCAGGGGATATCACAATACCTGACTTAAAACTCTATTACAAAGCCACAGTAATAAAAACAGCATGGCATTGGCACAAAAACAGACACATAGACCAATGGAGCAGAATACTTGAAGTGGTTGATTGAATATATTATATGATCGATACCCTGATGGCATTGAATGATATACATACTAATGTCTATAAGACATGCAAAACCTGAGGTTATGATAAGACATGGATTGTTGAGCTATGATAGGAAACTCATTTTTAAAAAGATCTGCTGCAATATATAAAACCACTGGTTGTTTCTAGTCTCCTTGCAAATAGCCCAGATGTTGTAGTCACTTTAGAGGAAAGGAAGTTGAGACAATTTTTGCTTATATACTCATCATAATCTGAACTGTCAGATAATGATTTCATAAGAATGCCATTATCTTATGATTACAATACTTTAAATGTTTCACATGGGTTTCGCACACCTAATAATTAATTTTAACTAACATCTGAGATAATCTACTTTTAGTTCATTTGTATGACACTATTTTTGTTTGTTTGGATTTTTGTTGTTGTTGATGTTGTTACTGATGTGACTCATTATATATCTAGCTCCAAAAGGATTAATTTCTCAAAAGTAGTTCATTGATTTTTAAAATAATGCCAAAAGTAAATACTCCAATTTATGGTGACTTTTTTTTTTTTTTTCGGTACTGAAGATTGAACTCAGGGGCATTCTACCTCCACGCTATACCACCAGCCCTATTTTTTATTCTTCATTTTTTGTAACAGGGTCTCACTAAGTTGTGGAGTGCCTCACTAGGTAGCAGAAGCTGGCTTCGAACCTGGATCCTCTGGTCTCAGCCTCCCAAATACTGGGATTACAAGCATGCGCCACCATGCCTGGCTTATGGTGACATTTTAAATGCATTAATAAATGAAATTCAGTATGAATATAGAATATTAATCTAAATTCCTATTCAGTTTATCTTCCAGTATTTATTTTGCACAATCAAAACAGAATCATTAAATAGAAGATAAGATTAATTTAGTTACACATTCAACAGCTTTAGTATTTATTGTGTACTATGTGCTTAGTATTGTTTCAGATGCTGGGGAAATAGTAGTGAATTAAACAGCCTCAACTCTTATGAAGCTTATAATCAAGTTGTGGGAGAAAGATAGTAAAAAGATGTTTTCTCTTTCTGTGTGTGTGTATGTGTGTGTGTGTGTGTGTGTGTGTGTGTGTGTAAATGTGTACATGTATTTAAATGGATACTAACTACTATTAAGATGATTAAAGCAGAATAAAAACAACCCAACAAGTTGGTTTGGTGGTGGTCAGGGGGAATATTTTATGTATAGCCTGGCCAGGGAAAATCTCTGAGGGGTGACATTGGAGCACAGAACATCAACAACAAAATGAAACTGGGTATATGATTGAAGAAATTCCCAGGAACAGGGAAGAGCAATACAATGGTCCCAAGACTTGGTATATTTGATGAACTGAAAAGGATGGACATAACTAGTACTTAGTCCAGAAGATTGACTTTAAATAATAGTAAAACAATTAATTACTTACTTGGAATGTGTTCAATACTATGAGAGAAAAGTATTGTGTACAAATAGAGAGTATGAAAACTGTCTCTTAATATTTTAGAATACTACCTAATAAAGTGACTTTCAGTATCAACATGAAGTATAAGAGGAATCAGGTGATGAATTATGAGAGAAGTGATTTTTTTCTTGGAAGAAGAAACAGTTTTTGTCAAGTTTCAAAGTTGGGGAAGATTAGAGGGAAAGACTTTATAGCTGTATTATGATGTGTGAAGGACATGAGATTGCAATTTTCTTCTAAAAGGGGAGAGAACATGCATTTAGAGCTTTATAAGTATAATGGAAGATTTGTGCTTCATTTTAAGAAGAATTTCACATTTCAAACTACACTCTGAAGACTTGATGGAAGCATCCAGTGAATGGATCCTTTAGCAGTTCTTGGTCTTGTTGGTAGCATGGTGAAAGTCATGGCCTAAAAAAACTCTAAATAAATTGAAAAGAACCTCATTCCAATTCTTAGTCCTTAATGCAGACTGGAGATGTTTTTTTTTTTTATGGCAGTCAAATAGTCTGCAAAACTTTGACCAAATGTCATATTATGCATTAAGTAGAGAAGTTCTCTATTTTCACATGTGCATCTTTGAGTAATTAGAACAGTAGAGCCCTTGAACTCACTCAAAGGAAGTTCTTATGACATTCATCAGTGTGGAGTTCTTACAAGTCTTTCAAGAAAGAAGGTTCTGAGAGGGAAGAGAGGCCACAGTAAAATAGGACCCAGGAGAATGAAGAGTTGCTACTAAGGAAACTGATGGTCCCTGCAGAATTTAGGAAGTGAGCTGTCATGAAGCCTTTATAGTGGAAATTTTCTGAAAGACTAAGAACTCTCCATTTTGAGTGCTGAGGAGAGTTTGGAAAGAATAGATGAGAAAATAGTTGCTGGCATTTCATACAATTACGAATTTAGTGCAGATATGAAATAAAATTTTTGAAGTCTTCTGGAAAAGAAATAAAAAATGCATCAGAATGACAATGTGCTACGCTAATTATATTTTGTCCAAACTTATATTTTAACTTATATTTTTACAAGGACTTTATCTTGAGAATTAAATTTTTATAATATACTTTTTTTTAAAAGTAAAGAAAAACTGCAGAACTTGGCTCTATTCACTGCAAAATTGAAATTAGAAAGAATATTAAAATGTTTTTCATGAAAACTTAGTTCAACTCATTCAAACATACTAATTTCTACACTGGTAGATAGCTTTGGAGAATTACCAGAGCTCTGATATTTATCCAGAAAAAGAGATATGCTAGAAGTGGCCTCTCTTTTCAAGTAATGTCATTCAATATAGATTCAAACTATGCAATGTATCTATCCTTTCCTTGGAATAGAAAGGGCATATACATTTTGACCAATGAATTTCTATTTATACCGACATAAAAATTTCTTGAAAATAACAAATAGTTCATCATAAACCTCTTCATAATTCTCAATAATAATTAAAATAGAAATGTTATTGTATGTAAATGAAAAGAATACTTAGTAGAAACATTTCAGCAATATAATAGGAAGGTTTACTTCACCAGTAAATGTCCTACAACTTGTTGTTTGATGCTAAGAATTTTTGGCCTTTTCAAAAATTACATAATATTCTTGTCAATTTTAGATACAGGGTACAAAGTTACAAGTAGATAAAAATTTCTGATGCTCCATTGCACAGTAGGGTGGTTGTAGTTCAAAATAATGTATGTCAAAATAGCTAAAATAAATATTTTTGAATATTCTCACCATAAAGAAACTATAAATCCATGAGGTGATGGATATACTAATTGCCCTGGTTTGATCATTACACAGTGCATTTATGTATTTAAACATTATATTATTCCCCATAAAATATACAATATTATACATTAATTAAAAACTGACCAAAAAGTTGAGCTAGGGATATAGCTCAATGGTAGAGTATATGCTTTACATAAGAGGCCCTGGATTTGATTTGAGCACTATGAAAAGAAAACAAACAAATGAAACAAACAAACAAACAAAAGAGACAATAGGATTTATTTGAAAGAAGCTCTAGTTCAATAATTATAAACCATGAGTTCAATGAGGAATTTTAACATTCACTAGCTGTTTCCTTGAGCCAGGTTCTAATCTCTCTGAGTTTCCATCTTCTAAAACAGAGATACTGAAGTGGAGTCAACTCTGATGATGATGACAACTTTAAGAGTATTTTTTCTAAAAATCTTAATGTGTGAGTATTAGGACTGGTGTGGAGATGGAGGTAGGATAAGAAATTTCCTCAATCTTTTTCAAAAATTTGGTGACCTAATGGGATTCAAAGGTTAAAGACCCTGCTCAGAGGAAACATGACTTGTTCCTTTAGTTTCTCTCTGATTCCAGCGGAATGGAGAGAAAGGTTTGTGCTCATCAAAGAAAGCACTCCCTTTTCCAATATAGGGAGATGAGAATGGAAACTGACTTATGAATCTGCACAGCCTTGTCAGAGACAGTCATTCAGGTAAATGACACTGATGCCTCTGGTTTGTGAATTGGGAGCTGCTGTGCACAGACCCATGCAAATATGATCACAGTGTCCAGGGAGTGGGAAACATATGTTTGCTTCTTTTTCCTGTTCAGATTGTTTCCAAGATTTATTACCATGGGATGTTGAGTCAGTTTTGTAAAAGTCAATGATTGTACCATTCTTCAGGAGTTATGAAACTTGAATTCCTTAAAAATCTTAGTGCCAATTAATGTACATGCAAATTTTCTTCTGCTTCTAAATTGGTTCATTTTCCTGTACACACAAAATATCCTTTTCTTTACTCATTCAACTTTGATTACTTTTATCCTATCTATTCTCTTCTTTTCAAAGTGCTTGGAAAAATAGCCTAAAATTGACATTTATACAACTTGCTGTTTTTTTTTTTTAAGGTCTTTCAATTTGGCATTCTGCCAAATTCAACTGAATAATCCTATCTGTTCTCTGTGTAGCATTTGGCACTGATTATCTTTCCTCTCTTGAAATTTGCTCCTCTTTGCTCCTAACATATTGTGCTTCATTTTATTCTCCAACCTGTTTGAATCTTCTTGTCTGTCTCTTGTTTACCAAATCTTGGCAGTTCCCAGGCCTCTTGGATTTATCTGTGTCATTTGTTTCCTTAACTTTTATTTACTTGTTTTAATTAAACCTACATATGGATGACTTCCAAGTATATCTGAAGTTCTATCAGGATAAAAGATTATTGAAAAATTAAAGTTAAAGATATATATTTTGAAACTAGTTTTCAACTTGGCTGGAGAGTTCTTGAATGCTATCAATTTCAACCAGTGCTATCAATTATGACCAGTGTTTTTTCTCCCCTTTACTATTGCAAAGGAATTATTTTCTGATTATTAAAGTAATAAATGTATGGCATATAAATATGACAATGTACAAATTAAAATAAGAACAATTACAAATATTGAAAATTTGAATCATTTTATTAGGAACTTCATGTAGCTTATTAATTTATTTCTTGTAACACTATAAAGGAGATTTTAATATTATTTCCAGTTTGGTTTTAGAAAGCCAAAGCAAGATACTTGCCTTGTTTCACACAACTCTTTAGTAACTGACATGGAATACAAATATAGGTCTATCTGGCTTAAGATCCCAACTTCTTGTTCATGACTTGTCCTGCTTAGGAATAACATTTGTGAAAAATAAGATTATATTTTCTAGCTTCCTGCTTACATTTTACACTACCATCTCTGCCTAACCAATTTGAGTTCCCAAGTGGTATCCTTACTTGTATGAGATGCAAACATATTTGTTCATTCCTGTAGTTCTCAACTGAATAACTATTGAATAAAACATAGATGTATACATGTATTTATCCCACACAGATTTAAATCGCAAAAACATCCAAGTGTAATTCTATTCAGAATTTCCTTCACTTATTATGTAGAATATTTAATACAAAAGTGGCCAGAATAGTATTCTTATGAGTAATACAAGAAAAGAAGTAGAAAGACTTGACAGGAAGAGGAACTGCTTACAGTGAAATTGTCTTATAGAACCTGATATTGTAAACAGTGGAAAAATTTCTACCATGAAAATTCTCTTCAACCATCAATGGGAAATAAAGCCATACAGAAAAACAAAATTATGTTATTTGCAGGCAAATAGATGGCACTAAAGAATATCATGCTAAGTGAGGTCAGCCAGTCTCAGAAAGTCAAGTGTCATATCTTTTATCTCATTTGTAGAAGTTACAGAGAAAATGGAACACAAAAGAAACTTTAGATAATTGAGGAAAGAGACAAATAGAATGATGGAAGGGGATTAGGGGTGGAATAAAAGGAGGCATGATGAATGAGACAGTTCAGATGATGAGACAGTTCAGATGATGCCCTGTCCATATACAAAGGTATCACTAATAATCTCACTAGCATATATGAGGAGAGTGGGGTAACTCTGAAGGGAATCACACCATGTACTATATGTCTGTACATTTATACCACTTTAAACCTCACTATGATGTATTATTACAATGCATCAGTGAAAATATATTTTTTTAAAAAGGAAATGGAAATAATTGATAATAATGTTATAACAATTTCTTTAAGATAAAATTATCTTCAAGGCCTATTTTCTCTTGTAATGTTAAACTGAATAATTGTTGCTTTTTATCTCAAAATACATTTTTCTGTTATATAAAAATATATTTCAAAAACTCCTAGTTTCATATGATTATTTTATTTATGAATATATTCAATTTTATTTAGCTACTTTGGAACTAAGATTAATTAAATTTACATTCACACTAATTCATTAAATAGTGAGAAATGCTTTGATGGATCATTATAAATAGGGGGGTGGTGCAAAATTGGTGCATGGGAAATACATTTTCAATTAGTTTTCAAGGCATGAGCCCTATCACATCTTGTTAACAATATTTTTACTTTATTCATATATTCTACTTCATATGGTTATTTCTATATATGTTTAAATTATTTTATTATAATGTAAGTTTTTTAAGGTCAGAGACAGGAATAATGCTCTGAACCTTTGAGGTATTTTGGTAAATATTTGATCCTTCATTAATTTTTTATTGCATAGGATATGCTAAAGGAACAGTGTTTTAGAAAAAAAGAAAAATTGTCATATTAAAATAGACTTGAAAGAAACAGGTGAAATTAATTATTTAATTTTAATGCTGCATTTCTTATATTAAAAATATTATTTCAAGATGTAATATAAAATTAATGCTATGTTAAAGATGGCAGACAAGAGGGAGACAGCATGTTTCAGGTGCTCTGGGACTTGGAAGTAAGCCAGTGAGATGACTGCCTCTTGACAAGGAAAGAAAAGCAGCCAAAACTTAAAACAAAATGACAGTCAAAATGCAGCAGAATCAGAGGCAGGAGAGAGAGCAGAGGACTGTAATTAGCTCTGCCTATCTGGTCTCACCTGATAAGTGGAGAGCAGTGATGGTAGTGTCATCTTGGCCAGGCTGCTCCAGCACCATGGCTTCCAGAGACCTCCAGCAATGAAACCAGTGACTATAGACCACCCTCAAAAGCAGTTGACTTTTCTCTCCAGGTTCAACAAAGATCCAACTGCTGAGATGGCCCAGCTATATTCTGCAGTTGCAACTGAACTCATCTCTGCCTGCAGGGACCAGAGCTGCATTCATCAAGACCATGAGTTAACCAAGCCCTCCTAGTAGGAAACCACCCCGTGGGGCAACAGGGACTTGGCATTGAACAGACTCATTGGGTCTGTGAGTTTGCAAATTAACCCTGCAAAGGCGGGAGTAGGGGCTATACATCAGATACGGCAGAACATGAATAGCAGATAGTCCTCAATGACTTTCAGGTGGGAGGAACCTAGAGTTGCAGTTTGCTGCACCCTTGCAATGTCTTCAAGGATCACCAAAAGAAGCCAGGCCTATTGTCTTCAGGGTGAAATAACTCAACCTACCAAGTTTAAGGCTTAGAAAACTGAAAACTCTTGCCTGGCTGTGTTTGGGAGCTACAAGCACCAACACCAGAAACCAACAAGAGATCATGTGATCATAGCTGCCCAGAGCAGCACTGGTGTCCCTATGGCAAATAACTGAGTCACCCAAGCCCCAAACTTGGAACTATACAATTGCTCCCTGCCAGAGCTTGGGCCCTGAAAGCAGGAAAGTCAGGGGCAAGCAGAGTTCACGTGATCACAGCTATAGGCTGAGAACTCAACACTCTCTGTGCTTGCTATGCATGCATACCACTGACCGACAGTGCTCTATCAGATCAAAAGTGGTGTCTCAGGGGCCATCAAAGCTCACTGAGCCTGGCCACAAACTAGGAACATAGAAACCAGTGGCCCTGCTGAGCTTAAGTCCACTGACCACAGAGGCCAGGGGTTAGCACTCTGCAGTTTTGTGGTCTCACAATCAGCATATCAGCAGTGGTGTTTGTGGGGCATTAAGTCCCAACCATCAGACTGCAGGCTTTAAACACACCATCATGGTCACTGGCCCTATGGAGTTTGGGGCTGGAGAGCATGGTGGCCTGCAGCCAATCAGAGACTCCTGTTTGCCTGCACTAAGAACTACTTCTAGTTAAAGGGACTCTGGGGGAAAAATTCAAAAGTTTTCTTATATGAGATAGATTGGTAGAGGCAAATATATACTCCCAGCAAAGACCTTATTATTAAGGGATAATAAATAGTCATAGAACTGACATACAAAGAGGAAGAAGATGTGCCAAGACAACAGAAATATAAACTTGAGAACCCTGAAAATATGAGAATGAAGAACAGCGAAGAAACAGTAAACTCCCCCAACTTGACAACAATGGAGATTACTGATACTGATCTTCAGAAAATGCAATAATGAGAATTCAAAATTTTGATCTTCAATATAATGAAAGACATCAAAGAAAATGTATAGGAAGTGAAAAAAAACATATCAATATATAAATTGAGTCCCTGAGAAAAAAACAAAATGAGACTTTGAGCAAAATGAAGGAGTTAATAAATTAATTAAAGACTACAAAAGAAACCACCTCTGGCAAGATAGACCTCATGGAAAACAGGGTATCATTCTTGGAAGACAGTTCATTCAAAACTGAAAACACAGTCAACAATACAGAGAAGACAATATAACAACATGACTTGAACATCCAAAATATGGGACAAGGTGAAACATCCCTACTTATAGATAATAGGCTTTGAATAAGCTCAAGGATATCAGGTCTATATACAGGAAATTCAGAACACCAACAAGACAAGATCAAAGAACTTTCTCACACTATGTAATAATCAAAATGACTAACATAGAGGCCAAAGAAAAAATCTTAAAAGCAGCAAGGACAAAAGAATAGGTAATATCCAGGGGATAAACAATAAAAATTACTCCAGACTTCTCAACTCAAGTCATAAATGCCAGGAGGGACTGGTATGATATACTCCAGACCCTGAAAGAAAAAAATTTCCAATTAAGACTGCTATATTCAGTAAAGACATCATTCAGACTTGATGGAGAAATAAAAACATTCCAAGAAAAGCAGAAACTAAAAGAACTATCAAACCAGCACTAAAGAAAATACTTAAAGTAGTAAAGCACAAAAGAAAAAAAAAATGAAATGAATGCCAGAGTCAGAGAAGGGGTGACTCCACCAGAGGGCAACTAGCAAAGGTGAAATAACACTTCATCAAACAGAAAATTCAAAATAACAGGAAACAAAAATCATATCTCATTAATAACACTGGATGTCAAAGGTCTTAACTCCATAATTATAAGATATAGACTGGCAACGTGGATTAAAAAACATAATCTAACTACATGCTGCTTGCAAGAAACTCACCTTACAGCCAAGGATATCCATATGCTAAAGGTGAAAGGATGGAAAAAGGTATACCATGTAAATGGAGACTGAAAACATATAAGGGTAGCAATGCTCATATCTGACAAAATAGACTTTAAGCTAAAACACATCAAAAGGAAAAGGCAGGTCACTTCTTATTAATAAATAGAACAATCCAAAAGAATGTATAATGGTAGTAAATAATTATGCCCCCAATGTGAGTGTACCCACATTTGTAAACTGAACTCTTTGGGACAACAGCTCTCAAAAATACCCCAATACAATAATATTTGGAGGCTTCAACATACTATTCACACCATTAGGTCAATCTTTCAGGAAAAAAATATGAGTAAATACTCTTCAGACCTAAAGAACACTATAAATCAAATGTACCTAAAAGACATATACAGAATACTTCAACCAACAACAGCTGAATAAAAATTCTTCTCAGCTGCTCATAGAACCTACTCCAAAATAGACCACATCTTGGGCTACAAAGAAAGTATCAGAAAATTTTTAAAAATGTAGTATAATTCCCTGCATCTTCTCAGATCACAACAGAATAAAAGTAGAAACAGGAATACCAAAAGAAATTGCATAAATATATAGATACTGAATGATATTCTCTTGAATGAGGACTGGTTCAGGGAAGAAAGTAAAAAATTTCCTGGAATTAAATGAAAATAGAGACATGCCATTCCAAAATCCATGGGACACTTTGAAGGCAGTATTAAGAGAAAAATTTATAGAACTGAGTGCTCACATAAGAAAAACTGAAAGTCACCAAATAAACAACCTTAATGACACACCGTAAGGACCTAGAAAAACAGTAAAAACCTAATCTCAAAGCCAGCATAAGGCACGAGATAATTAAAAATTAAAGCAGAAATCAATGAAATAGAGAACAATAACAACAAACAATACAAAGGATCAACAAAACAAAAAGCTAGTTCTTTGAAAAGATTAACAGGATTGGCAATCCCTAGAAAAAGAAAGAATCAAACCAAATTATTAAAATAAAAAATGAAAAAAGAAACATCACCACAGAAATCAGGTAAATCCAGTCCATCACCATAAACTATCTTGAAATTTTATATTCCAGTAAACTGGAAAACATGGAAGAAATTGACAGATTTCTAGACACATACAACCTTCCTAAATTTAACCTAGAAAACTTAAAACAATCAATAGCAAACAAAGAAATAGAAATATCAACAAAAAGCCTTCCATCAAAGAAGAACCTTCCATCAAAATCCAGATGGATTTCCAGCTGAATTCTACAAAACTGTAAACTTCTGTAAAAAAGAACTAAACCCAATACTTCACAACTTATTCCGTAAAATCAAAACAAATGGAATTCTTCCAAACTCCAGAAGGCCAGTATCACCTTAATACCAAAACTGAATAAAGATCCCTAAAGAAAAGAAAATTATAGACAAATATCATTGATGAACATAGACACAAAAATTCTAAACAGAATACTGGCCATGCACATACACAATCACATTAATAAATATTGTACACCATGGCCAAGTTGTTTTCATCCCAGGAATGCAAGGCTGGTTCAACATACACAAATCAATACATGCTATTCACCACATAAATAGAACTAAGGACAAAAATCGCATGATCATCTCAATAAATGCTGAAAAAGCAGTTGACAAAATCCAACAACCATTCATGTTAAATACACTGCAGAAAATTGGAATGGAAGGAACATACCTCAACATAATTAAGGCAATATATGATAAATCCAAAGCCAACATCATACTGAATGGAGAAAAACTGCAGGAAATCCCTTTAAGATCAGGAACAAGACAAGGATGCCTGCTGTCACCACTCTTTTTCAATATAGTCCTTGAAACACTTGCCAGAGCAATAAGACAAGAGAAGGACATCAAAGGAATTCAAATTGGAAAAGAAAAATGAAATTATCTTTTTTTTGCAGATGACATGATCCTATATTTAGAAGACCCAAAAACTTAACCAAAATATTACTAGAGCTGATTAACAAATTCAGCAAAGTAGTAGCAGTATGTAAAATCAATCTAAAAAAATCAGTAGCTTTTCTATGCCAACCATGAATCCACTAAAAAAGAAACCCAGAAAACAATTCCATTCACAGTAATCTAAAAACCAATAAAATACCTAGGAATAAACCAAACCAAGACAATAAAAGACCTCAATGAAGAAAATTATAAAACATGAAAGAAAGAAATTGAAGAAAATCTTAAAAGAAAGATCTCCCTTGCTCTTGCATAGTTAGAAAAATATTATCAAACTGGCCATTCTACCAAAAGTGATCTACAGAATCAAAGCAATCCCTACCAAAATACCAATTTCATTCTTCACAGACTTAGAAAAATTAGTCATAAATTTCATATGGAGAAATAAAAGACCCAGAATAGTGAAAACAATTTTCAGCAATAAGAACCATGAAGGAGACATCACACTTTCTGACTTCAAATTATACTATAGAGCTATAGTAATTAAAAACAGCCTGGTTTTGGCATTGGAGCAGACACATAGACCAATGGAACAGAATAGAAGATACAGTAACAAATCCACAAACTTATAACCAAATGATTTGTGTGTGTGTGTGTGTGTGTGTGTGTGTGTGTGTGTGTGTGGTACTGGAGATTGAACCTAGGAACCCAGGGGCATTTTACCTCTGAGCTACACCCCCAGTCCTATTTTTATTCTTTCTTTTTGAAACAGGGTCTCACTAAGTTCCAGAGAGCCTCACTAAGTAGCTGAGGCTGGCTGTGAACCTGGATCCTCTTGTCTCAGCCTCCCAAGTACTGGGATTACAAGCGTGTGCCACCATGCCCAGCACAAATTGATTTTTGACAAAGGTACCAGACACATACATTAGAAAAAAGACACTCTTTTCAACAAATGGTGTTAAGAAAACTAGTTATTCAGTTTTCAAAACGTAGAACTAAATCCTCGCCTCTCACCCTGCACAGAAGTCAATTTGAGATAGATCAAAGACCTGGAAGTTAGACTAGAGACTTTGAATGTACTAGAGGAGGGCATATGTCCAACACTCCAACATACAGAACACTCCAACAATAGGCACAGGTAGAAATCTCTTCAACAAGACCCCCAAAGTTCAGGAAATTAAAATAAGAATTAATAAATTAGATGACATTAAATTAAAAATTTTCTGCTTGTCAAAGGAAACCATCAAGAGTCTACAGAGAAAGCCTACAGAATGGGAGAAGTTCTTTGCTATTTATCCTTCTAATAGAGGACTAATATCTAGATTATACAAACGACTTAAAAGACTTAACACTAAAAAATCAAATAATCAAGAAATGGGCAATTGAATTGAATAGACACTTATTTTATAAAAGAAGAAATACAAATCCCCAATATTTATATACATGAAAAACTGTTCAACATCATTAGCAATCAGGGAGATTCAAATCAAAACTACACTGAGATTAAAATAACTCAAATCAGAATGGCAATCATCAAGAAGTAAAAAAAAAATACTGAATGTTGATGAGGATGTGGGGAATTGGAACTCTTCTACACTATTGGTGGGATTGTAAATTAGTTTAATCACTATGGAGATCAGCCTGGAGATTCCTCAGAAAATTGGAAATGGCTCCACCATTATGATCTGGCTCTAGCATTCCTGGGTATCTTTTCAAAAGTATTGACTCTAGAGAACTACAGCAATATATGCATACCCATGTTCATAGCAGCAAAATTCACAATGGCAAAATTATGGAACCAATATAGGTATCCATCAACAAATGAATGGATTACAAAATTATGGAATATCCACAGAATGGAATTCTACTCAGCAATAAGGAAAAACAAAATTATATCATTTGCAAGAAAAATGGAAGGGCCTGGAGAGCATTATGTTAAATAGATTAGTCAGTCACAGAAAGTGAAGAGTCATATGATGTGTTCTCTAATATGTAGAAGTTAGGGAGTAATGGAAATATCAGAGGGACTCCAGATAATGGAGGAAAAACCTCAGTGGATCCAGGTAGGTGGTCTAAGGGAAGGGGAAGGGGAAGAGTGATGTTCATTGAAGTAATTACTACCATCTATGTATACATATGTGAAAATACCAATGTCAATCTCAGTACTCTGTATGGGGAAGAAGGGAGGTGGGGACACAATAAGGGAAGGAGGCACTAAGTGCTGTGTGCATGTATGTCACTGTCAACATGATTTACATTATTATGTGAGACTATAATGCACAAATAAAAGCATATAAAATAATGCTATATTTACATTGCTTTGTTTATATTGAGTCTTCAAAACTCAGTGTGTATTTTATATTTGAAATATGTCACAGTAGTCACATTGAGACAAAACATTCCAACACAGTTTGTAGAGGATGAAGGGTATCAAGAAGACACTCAGGAACTGCAGGGTCCAGGACAATAGGGCTTTAGCCATATGTGGCTTTGAACACTTTAAACATGGCTAGTCCACATTGCTGATGTCTATTGACATGTAATCAAATCAGCCACATTTTAAAGTTCTATTTTGGGTAGAAGACAAAATTTTATGTCCAAATAATTTATTGATGAATTTTACATTATTTGTTTTTGTTTATCATAATATGGCTACTAGAAACTTGAAAATAATTGTATTTTTACTGACCAATGTTGCTCTCTATTTTTTCTAGAGTTGACTTTATATAAAAAATTGCTTTCATTAAGGAATAGCTTACCCATACTGGAAAATGTACACTCACAACCAATTTCTCCCTTAGTTTACTCCTAATTGTCTTATCTGTATAATTAATTAATTAGTTAATTAGTTTATCTTTTAAATTAGGGACAGCCATCAGCTGGTCTTACAAGTCTCAGTAGCAAAAGAAATAATAGTTAATTTAGCCAGAGAAAAGTCTCTAAATGTGATTATAAATCAATTCACAAACTAAATTCCTTATGAAGAAAATATTTTTAGAACTCATACCAATAAAAATAATATTTAAAATAATAGACACTTCACAAAGAAGAAATACAAATTGCCAATAAATCTATGAAAAAAAGTTCAACATCATTAACAATTAGGGAGGTACAAGTCAAAACTACACTGAGATTCCATCTAATCTCAATCAGAATGACAATCATCAACAAGTCAAACAACAATAATTTCTGACAGGGATGTGGGAAAATAGGAACTCTTCTACACTGTTGGTGGGATTGCAAATTATCACAGCCACTAGAGAGATCAGTGTGAAGATTCCTAAGAAAACTGGGAATGTCTCCACTATATGATCAAGTTATATCACTTCTGGGTATCTTTCCAAAGGGACTGAAATCAGAATATTGTAGTGACACATGCATATCGTGTTTATAGCAACACAATTCCTAATAGCTGAATTCTGGAACTAACCTAGGTAACCATCAACAGATGAATGGATTACAATATTATAGGATATACACATGGTGGAATTCTACTCAGCAACAAAAAAAGAATTATGTCATTTGCAGGAAAATGGATGGATCTGAAGAACATTAAGTGAGATTAGCCAGTCACAGGAAAGGAAGGGTCATATGTTTTCTCTCCTATATGTAAGCTAGAAGTAATTGGGATACAAAAGGGACTTTAAATAATGGAGGAGAAAACCCAGTGGAGCTCAGGACATAATCTGGGAGAAGGGAGAAGGAGAATTAATGAAGGAACTGTTTCCATTGACAGTATGCACATATGTGAGAATACTAATGCCAATCTCAGTGTTATGTATTGGGAAAGTGGGAAGGGTGGGAGAAAACCCACAAAGCGCTGTGTGCATGTGTATCACTACAACTATGAACTACATTATGATGTGAGACTCTAATGTGACAACTCAAGTATAAAAAATAATATCCACTTCAAAAATGTTTTGTTTCTCAGTGGTTTAAAAGATTTATCTTCTTTTATTTGATAAAGACAGACCAGTTTTATTATATGTGTGTGTGTGTGTGTGTGTGTGTGTGTGTGTGTGTGTGTGTGTGTGTGTGATAGTGGGGATTGAATCCAGGGTCTCTCTTCCTCTAAGTCACATCCTCAGTTCTATTTTATTTTGAAACAAGGTCTCACTAATTTGCTGAGGGCCTTGATAAGCTGCTGAGGCTGACGTTGGCTTTGAATCTGCAACCCTCCTATCTAAACCTCCCAAATTCTGTGGTTACAGGTGCGTGCCACAAGTCCTGGCTTTAGTTTTATTTTTAAACCCAGGTGACATACCAAGTCTTACTGCAGGTTGTCGTAGTCATTGCTATAACCAATAATTTGTTTTCTTGACTCATTCGGGTGTTGCAAGAAACTATTTTTGAGTATCTATGTGACATAAATGTTATAAAAATTCCTGCCTATATTCTCCCTCTCTCGCTGCCATTTAAGCTACTTTCAAATGGTTAAAGATCTTTCTTTTATCCTATTTCTTAAGACATACCTTTTCTTTGAAAAACTTAAATAATTTGGCTATCACTAAGGACAGTTTACCAATGAGTTTGATTGTTGATTTCCAATTTTATTTGACTGGATCAAATGCTATCATTCTATAAGTTATCCTGAATACTAATTTGCTAACCGTGTTTTACTCACTTTCTTGAAACTAAATTATTTAATAAATACAATTAGATAATAATTGACATATGATAATATCAATAAACAGAAACTTTATGTCAGATATCAATGTTTCCTCTTTTAAAAACCACTAGAAATCTTCTACTTGTGTTTAGATCTTAATTTCTATGGTAATACTTCTCAACTAGAGAGCTATTGGCATTTGGGACAAAACCATTTATCATTTTGTTTTGCTCTCAGCACATGGTAGGACTTTTAGCTTTTCCTCTCTCTACTTCCTTAATAAGAGTAGCAATTACTCCATCCTCCTCTCTTCCCTGTCTGTAAGACAACTCCAAACTGCCACCATTTCTAAACACAAGCTAGGCAGAGACAGTCTAGTAAACAGTCTTAGCAGTTTTGTTGTTATTCCTCTCATGGCCTTTAATTTGTTATTCCTGCAAAGAAAACCTAACATTTATTGCATATTTACTATATGCTACACACTATTCTAATTGCTTTTACTTGCAAGAACTTACTCCTCTCCATAATGCTATAGGTTACATACTACTATCATCCTTATTTTACAGGTAAGAAAACTGGAACCTAAGAGAGGTCAAATAACTTACTTGTATAATGCAGCCAACTAGAAAGAAACAGGACCCCAGTTAAATCAGGAAGCCTGGATCCAGAACTCAAGCTTTCAAACTCTCTTTTATTTATATATTCTTAAGATTAAAATGTATTAAATTGTTCATGGCAAGAATTTTGGTCACAGTGACAGAAAGGTGACTAACAGTTATGTTAACTTTTAGCTTTATAGAACAGAGTGATGAAACACCTAATTGATAGAAATAGTTCATCCCTAAATGTTAGAATTCAATTATTGCTGTACTGTTCTTAACTCTTCACCCTAAATCCTGTGTTGAGTCATACTTGTTTGTTTGCAAGAGGGGAGACAGGTAATAAATTACTTTATCATATGTGTAAAAAAAACCATTATTTTTCTAAGTTGCTATCCACTATGAATGACATAATTACAAATAATTTTTATCATGTAACTATGTAATAATTTTTCAATGTTTAACCTCCTTAGCTGTTGTTTATTTCATTAGTGGTATCCATTCTTTCATTTCTACATCAATTACCACATGAGAATTATTTTTAGAATATTCTTTCTGCTCAGATAAGAGCTATGCTACTTAATTTCTCCTTTACACTAGATTGATAGAAAGCACTGGGAAAACATTACAAATTTATTCAAAGTAACTATGTTCATCCTAACTACATATTCCTTCACCAGGATATACTTTTTATTTTACTAAACTATATCATGTGCACTTTGTTGAAAGTCACTTCAAAACAATTTAGGACAAGTACATGAATACACTCGGTAATATCTATTTACAGAGAGCCAATGGGATTTTATTAAAGAAAAAGAAGAAGGAAGGGAGGAGGGAGTGAGAGAAAGGGGAAACTAGTGAAAGGAAGGAATGTTAATGCTATTTTCAGAAAAATTAATGTCACTAAAATTTGGTGGGGAACTCTTATAAAAAGAAAAAAAAAGCTAACACATTAACTATGCTAGTCCCACCAATGTGTTTAACTGATAAATCTATCATCCTCTCATCCATTAATGGAGAAGAGCTCTTGTGACAATGCACACATCCTATATTAATGAAGAAAAACAGCTGACTTGCTCTTAACTGAAGGGAAAGCAATTATCATTTAGTCCAGTAAATCAGCTGGTGTTACTTCCCATTGCTGCTACCTCTATCAGCAACTAATGAAAATGTAATGCATATTAAAGGCATCAGCGACAAATTTGTTTTTGAATTGCATGCTGTTGTATTGAGCTCACTTTTAATAACATCTTCTAGTGAAATGACAGGCTAAAACTATGTGTCCTCTGGGATGATTTATATTAAGAATTATCTTCCTGTTGTAAAACTTCCCCTATCCTTAAATCACTGCCAACAATGAAATAACAGAGAAGCAGTTGGTGAGCCTACTTAAAAAAATAAATAAAAAAAATTTAAAGCATCCTGGTATTTGATATGTTTGGTTTTTCTCTCATTTGTTAGAAACTGTGGTTAGAATGCAGGCCTCAAAAATGTTATGTTCATAATAGGAAAAATGAGAGGTTTCGTAGGTAATTAAATTACATTATTATACTAAAACAAAATTTAAATGTGAACATGACATTGCAGTAAAACTTAATGCTCTGTTAACTGAAAAATGCAATTAATCACACATCTTATTACTATAGGATACCATTTTCTTAAGCTTTTACTATTATATAAATTTCATTATCTCTTTTCTGATCATTGGATATAAGTAGAATGAGTTTCTTTCATATAAAAAAATTTCCCCCCATCTTTCCATTGTGCACAATGGTGCATGACTGTAATCCCAGCTAGTCAGGAGTTTGAGGCAAGAGGATCTCTTGAGTCCTGGAGCTTGAGCCAGCCTAATGAACATAGGGAGACCCATTTCAAAACTAATGATGATGATGATGATAATAATTATAATAATAACAATAATAATAAATTTTGAAGTCTGATTGCTCTGGTTTATACTAGAATATATTCATGTTAAATTAAGGTTTTTCATATTTGGTTTTGAATATTTAAGTAAATTTATGAGATTTTGTTCTATGACCATCCATACTCTCCCATACACATCAAAGTAGATAGACAACCCTTTTATATACTTCAATAAAACCTTTTAACTTTCCTCACACTTGAATTTACTTTCCATGTCAGCTATCATTTATAGATTCTAAATTTCATGTCTTCCAATTTACTTATCAAGTATCCAATTTAAATACATAGTACTTAGTGACTCTTAATAAATATTTATTGAATGCCGGGCGTGGTGGCGCACGCTTGTAATCCCAGCATTCGGGAGGCTGAGACCCGAGGATCCGGGTTTGCGGCCGGCCTCAGCTACCTAGTGAGGCACTCCGCAACTTAGTGAGACTCGGTTTCAAAATAAAGAATAAAAATAAAAAATGGGGGTATAGCTCGGAGGTAGAATGCCCCTGAGTTCAATCCCCAGTACCACAAAAAAATAAAAAATAAACATTTATTGAATAATTATGTTCAATCCATGAATTGATAAATGAAACTATTTTATAAACAGTGATTTAAAACTTTAATAATAAAAATGTATGCAACAGGAATGGGTTTCTTCTGGAGAAACTTTAAAAGAAAAGAAAAAAAAAAAAGCCATGACTGCCAAGACATACAGATAATGTATAATCTGATACTGGAGTTTAAGTAAATGCAATTTATTAGTGGTATAAGTGGTAAAAGCATTAATAAGTGGTATTTTTACCATATACTTCACTTAAGTGTTCACTTGTAAAACTCAAGTCTTTTTTTTTTTTTCTTTTGGTACTGGGGAATCAACCCGGGCCTTTTACCTCTGAGATACACCCCCAGCCCTATTTTATTTCTTATTATTTTGAAATAAGTTCTCACTAAGTTACTGAGGCTGTACTCAAATCTGCACTCCTCCAGTCTCAGTCTCCCAAGTACTGAGATTATAAGCATATGCCACCTCCAGCTAAACTCATCTTTTGAAAGTCTACTTAGGATTTATGATATTATCTGATATCACAGATATGGAACTATTGGAGTAGACAACAATGTCAAAAATTTCAGAATTTTCTGTTCCATTATGCCTGAGATTCTTCTTTGCCTGTACCTATTTGTAAATCTTCTAAAGAATATGTTTATATGTTTGTATTGCAGATCATTAAGATAAATATCACCTAACAATAGAAAAAGCAATATAATTTTTGTGTTGTGCACTTTAATTCTTCATAGCATCATAGTTTACCCTTATATGCAGTTTCAGTGACCTACAATCGATAGAGGTTCAAAATGTTAAATGAAAATTTTTGGAAATAAACAATCTCTAAGTTCTAAGTTACATGCCATTTGGAGAATTACTTGAACACACGCATAGCAATACCCTGATATTTGGTCTAATGACTAAGATGATATGAAATGACTAATAGCTGGGTGGCATCTGTAACATACGCTAGACAAAGGACTGGTTCAGGTCCTGGGAGGAATGGAGCAGGGTATCATACAAGTTCATCATGGGGGTGAAGAGCTTTCTGGGGATCCAGGGATATCAGCAGTAGCCTACCATTAAATCACAGTGTCTTTATCTCTCACCTCACTTCATTTTATTACATATACATTGTATTATCTAACATCATCATGAGACTAAAGATAAGTACAAGGCTATAGATATATTGACATATAAAGACCACATTCACAAATTTTTATTACACTTTGTTGCTATACTTTTTATGTAATTATTAGCTCTTGTCAGTATTTTACTATGTTTAATTTATAAATTAAACTTTATCATGGTATGTAAGTGTAGGAAAAAAACAGTATATATGTACACAGTTTGGCATATCCACAGTTTCAAGCATCCACTAGGAGTCTTGGAATGTAATCCCCATAAAAAAGGGGGATCCACTATACATGACCTCTTAAAAACATTTGCCACCAATAACCTAGAAATTGACTTTTTTTAAAATCATATTTTCTTGGTTTTATGCCTGCCTTATAGCCTCATCTTATAAGTGTTCATTGTGACATCTTTTACTCTTTTCACTTTTAAAGTGTTGGCAACTTTGAGGATCTGTCCTAAGATTTGTTTTGAACATCCTGTTCAAAGTATCTTGTCTACTCTTAGGACTTCCAATATTATATCCATGTAAATGACCCTCATGCGGTTATTGCTGTCCTTGTTCTCTGATTATAGCTTAGATTTCACCTAACTCTTGAATATTTTTTTTAACTTGGAAATGTATATGTATTTTGAACTCACATTAAGTTCCATCACCCTCCTCCTCATCATCCAAGATACAGTTTCCTCTGCAGTACTTACCCTAATGCATCATGCACCACACACTTCACTGTTTGAACTCCAAACCTGGATGTTGTCTCTGACTTTTGTCTTTTAGCCCATAACCCAAGTAACCATCAAAATCTATAGATTTCACTTCCAAACAACAACTCCAATATTTTTCACTTTTCTTTCTTCAAATGGCACTAAGTTCTGTCTTACATCACAAGGGACACCAGGATCATTCTGCAAACATTAAACTAGTGTACTTTAACTTCATTGCTTCCAATCTGGTCTCTATATTTCAGTTCTCTTTCTAAAATGTAGCTTTAGCCAGGCGTGGTGGCGCACGCTTATAATCCCAGCTGAGACTGGAGGATCTGGGTTCGCAGCCAGCCTCAGCTACCTAGTGAGGCACTCTGCAACTTAGTGGACTCAGTTTCAAAATAAAGAATAAAAAATAGGGCTGGGGGTATAGCTCAATCCCCAGTACCGCAAAAATAAACAAATAAATAAAATGTAGCTTTAGTCATGGAATTTCTCTGCTTAGTTTCAAGGATTTTTATTGCACTCCGGATCAAATCCAGACTTCTTTTAAGTCCCACCATATTTTCCTCCTTGCAAATGACATTTTTTTTTTTTTTAGGCAAAACTTCCCTTTTATTTAAAACCTAGACTATATTAGTACTCTAAATTCTCTATGTTTAACTACCTGTTTGGTTTTATTCACCTGCTGTTTTTCTTTGTATAGGTTGCTTTCTACATCCTTGTGTTATTTACCTAGAACATAGTAGATACCCACTAGATTTGTAGTGAAAAAATATTGGATAGAATGCTACATATAATATAAAAAAATGTTCCATTTGAAAATAAAGTCTAGGAAAGTGAAGCTTGTTATTATTTTGTTAAAGAAAATTTAAAATGAGTCAAGAAATAGGTGAGCTTTTGTTTAATGGTAAACTTTTTATTGCTGTGTTTCTATCTCTTTGATTGCTATTGGTCGGTTTAAGTTTTCTGTATCTTCTAGATTCAATTTAGGAAGGCTATATGTGTCTAGAAATTTTTCACTTTCTTCTAGATTTTCCATTTTATTGGAGTATAGTTTTTCAAAGTAGTTTCTGATGATCCTCTGTATTTCCACACTGTCAGTGGTAATATCCCATTTTTCATCTCTTGTTTTGGTAATTTGAGTTGATTCTCTCTTTCTTTTGATAAGGTTGGCTAATGGTTTATCCATCTTATTTATTTTTTGAAGAAACCAGCTTTTGGTTTTGTTGGTTTTCTGTATTTTTTTTAATTCTCTACTTCATTAATTTCTGCTCTGATTTTAATAATTTCCTGTCTTCTACTGGCTTTGGAGTTAGACTGTTCTTGTTTTTCAAGGGCTTTGATCTGTGTCATCAGATTATTTATTTGGTGATTTTCTGTTCTTTTTATGTGGGCCCTCAGTGCTATAAATTTTCTTCTTAGTACTGCCTTCAAGGTGTCCCAGAGATTTTGATATGTTGTGTCTCTGTTTATGTTATTTTCTAGGATTTTTAAAAACTTCTACCCTTACTTCTTCTATGACCCATTCCTCATTCAGCAGTGTGGTGTTAAGTCTCTATGTGTTTACATGGTTACTCTGAGTCTTCTTAGAGTTGATTGCTAGTTTCATTCCATTGTGGTCTGAAAAGATACAAGGAATTATGTTACATTTTTTGAATTTGCCAGTGCTCACTTTGTGGCCCAGAATATGATCTATTTTGGAGAAGGTTCCATGGGCTGCTGAGAAAAATGTGAATTCAGCTGTAGTTGGGTGAAAGAGTCTGTATGTGTCTAATAGGTCCATTTGGTTTATGATATTCTTTAGGACTGAGACATCTCTACTGACCTTTTGTTTAGATGATTGGTCTAGCATTGTGAGAGGAGTATTAGAGTCTTCCAGTATTATTGTATTTGGATCTATGTGTGATTTTATATCATGAAGAGTTTGTTTTATGAAAGTGGCTGCATATATGTTTGGGGCATAAGTGTTGACAATTGTTATTTCCTCTTGCTAGATTGTTCCTTTTATTAGTAAAAAGTGACCTGCTTTGTCTCTTCTGATAAGCTTAGCCTTGAAGTCTAGTATATCTGATATCATTGTTGCTACTCCTGCTTGTATTCTTGCTCCATTGGCATGGATTACCTTACTTCAGTCCTTCACTTTTAGTTTGTGGGAATCTTTGCTTGTAAGATGTGTTCCTCACGGGCAGCATATAGATGGATTCTGAGTTTTAATCCATTTTGCCACCTTGTGCCTTTTTATTGGGGAGTTGAAGCCATTTATATTCAGTGTGATTATTGAAAGAAGATTTTTAATTCCTAACATTTTGAGTTTTGACTTCTGTTTTCAGTGGTATTTATTCTTCTTTGCTTAGTTGTTTGCTTCCTGGAAATTGTTGTTTCTCTGGTTCTGTGGTTCTGACGTTTACTTGTTAGTTCTTCTTTGTAGTTAATCTCTTTGTGTATTTTATCCAGTGCTGGTTTAGAAGACATAAGTGTTTTCAGGTTTTGTTTGTCATGGAAGGTTTTTATTTCCCCATCAATTTTGAGAGAGTTTTTTTGGATAGGAGAATCTTGGTTGTAAGTTATTTTCTTTCACAGTTGGGAATATATTACTTCAGTCCCTCCTGTCTTTCATGACTTGGTTTGGGAGGTCTGGGGTGATTCTAATTGGTTTGTCTCCAAATGTCACTTGGCCTTTTAGTTTTGTTGCCTTAGGATTTTCTCCTTGACCTCTACATTAGTCAATTTGATTATTATGTGGAGTGGTGAGCCTCTTCTTTGGTCTTGTCTAGAAGGGGTTTGATATGTTTCCTGTGTGTCAACTTCTTTTTCTGATTTTCCAAGTGAATTTTTAAAACATTTACAGAAGAGCTAATCCCAATACTCCTCAAATTATTCCATAAAATAGAAAGAAACAGGACCCTCCCAAACCCATTCTATGAAGCCAACATCACATTAATACCAAAGCCAAATAAAGACAGCTCAAGAAAAGAAAACTATAGGCCTTTATCATTGATGAAATTAGATGCAAATTTACTAACTAAAATGCTAGCAATGTGCATTCAAAACCATGTCAAGAAAATCATAACACCATGAAGAAGTCGGGTTCATCACAGGGATGCAAGGCTCATTCAACATAAAAATAAAATCCATGTAATTCACCACATAAACAGAACCAAAGACAAAAATCACATGATCATCTCAATTGATGCTGAAAAAGCATTTGACAAGATCCAATACCCATTCATGCTAAAAGCACTGCAGAGAATCGGAAGAGAAGGAACATACCTCAACATCATAAAGGCAATATATAATAGGCCCACCAACAACATTATATTAAATGGGGAAAAACTGCAAGACTTCTCACTAAAAACAGGAACAAGACAAGGATGTCCATTATCACCAATTCTGTTCAATATAGTACTTGAGACTCTAGCCAGAGCAATAAGGTAAGAGACGGAAATCAAAGGGCTAAATATAGGGAAAGAAGAACTAAAACTATCCCTTTTTGCACATGACATGATACTATACTTAGAAGAACCAACAAACTTAACCAAACAAACTTTTAGAACTGATCAACAATTCAGCAAAGTGTCTGGATACAAAATCAGTCTTAAAAAATCGGAAGCTTTCCTGTATGCCAACCATAAATCCACTGAAAGAGAAATCCAGAAAACAATTCCACTCACAATAGCACCCCAAAAAATAAAATACTTAGGGATAAGCCTAACCAAAGAGGTAAAAGACCTCTATAAGGAAAACCTATAAAAAGTAGAAAAAAGAAATTGATGAAGACCTAAGAAGATGGAAAGATCTTCCATGCCCTTGGATAGGCAGAATAAATATCATCAAATTGGCCATCCTCCCAAAAGTAATCTACAGATTCAATGCAATACTCATGAAATTACCAAGGGCACTCCTCACAGACATAGAAAAATCAGTCCTTAATTTCATTTGGAACAACAAAAAGCCCAGAATAGCCAAAGTAGTTCTTAGCAACAAGAACCATGCAGGAGGTATCACAATACCTGACTTCAAACTCTACTGCAATGCCACAGTAACAAAAACAGCATGGTATTGGCACAAAAACAGACACATAGACCAAAGGAGGAGAATAAAAGGTTCAGAAACAGACCCACGCACTTACAGACAATTGATTTCGGACAAAGGAGCCAAAAATATACACTGGAAAAAAGATAGTCTCTTCAACAAATGGTGTTGGCAAAAGTGGTCAACCATATGCAGGAAAATGGAAATAAACCCCACTTTCTCACCCTGCACAAGAGTCAACTCAAGGTGGATCAAAGACCTGGAAGTCAGGCCAGAGACCATGCAGCTACTTGAAGAGGGCATAGGACCAGCACTACAACACATAGGCACAGGTAAAAAGTTTCTCAAAAAGACCCCCAAAGCACAAACTACTCAAAGGAATATCAATACATAGGATTGCAATAAACTGAAGAGCTTCTGTGCAGCAAAGGAAACTATTAAGAACCTCAACAGAGAGCCCACAGAGTGGGAAAAAATTTTTGCCAGCTACTCTTCTGATAGAAGACTAATATCTAGGATATACAGAGAACTCCAGAAACTCACAGCTAGGAAATCAAGTAACCCAGTTGAAAAATGGGCAAAGGATCTAAATAGACAGTTCACAAAAGAAGAAATACAAATGGCCAGTAAGTGTACGAGGAAATGTTCTACATCATTAGCAATCAGAGAGATGCAAATCAAAACTACCTTGAGATTTCATCTAACTCCAATCAGAATGGCAAGCATAAAAAATATGAACTACAACAAATGCTGGTGAGAGTGTGGAGAAGTGGGAACCCTAATACATTGTTGGTGGGATTGCAAATTAGTGCAACCACTTTGGAAAACAATATGGAGGATCCTCAGATGAATGGGAACGAACTTACCATATGAACCTGCAATACCACTTCTGAGTATCTACCCAAAAGTTTGGAAACCAAACTATCAGACTGATGCATGTGTATCTATATTTATAGCTGCACAATTAACAATTGCCAAACTATGGAAACATCAAAGATGTCCATCGACATATGAATGGATTACAAAACTATGAGATATGTACACAATGGAATTTTACTCAGCCATAAAGAAGAACAAAATTATGTTATTTGCAGGGAAATTGATGCAACTGAAAAACATGTTAAGTGAGATTAGTCAGTCACAAAAAGTAAAAAAAGCATATGTTCTCCCTAATATGTGGATGCTTGGGAGAAAATGAGGCATAAGAGGCACCCCTGATGAAAAAGGAGAAACCCTAGATAAGCAAAGAAGTTGACTTAACTGAAAGTGATGTATGGGGGTTGGGGAGGACGCCCTAATAAATATGATTTACTTTCACAAATATATCACATTCAGTCACTAAACTGTACTTGAGAATGAGGGAGGGCAAGGGAGTGGGGTGGGAATTGGGGAAGGTGTTAAATGAGAAATGTGTGCATGTATGCCTTTATCAGTTTGTACCTCACAAAGATGTATGATTACAATTCACCAATTAATAAGAAAATTTTAAAAAAAGAACTAAGTGAGTATTAAGCAAAACTTAGAAGTTTGAGGCACCTATTTTCAATTGAGGAAATCCAATTTATTTTTCAGGTCATATGAAACTTTTTTTTTCAGTAAACCTATCACATGTTAAAAAATATTCATCCTTTGTGAGCCTTGCTTTAATAAGAGGTGAAATATTTTTGTTTGTTTTGAACATATAAAAAATAACTTTTGTGTGCTCCATTTTTTAAAGATGAAAATTGAGAGTTATAAGAAAAAGTCCATGGTAATGTTATGATTTTGAGTTAATACAGACTTAGAAATTTTAAGAAGTATTTGCTCCCATACTTGTATGTAATAGTAAGAATGCACTTAGGTCATATCTGTGGCTAAAATTATTTAATGTTCAAGTTAAGCCTTATTATTCAAAAGCATATCCACTAAAATTTGGTCCTGAGTACTACTGCACATTTGATTTGGGTAGTAGGTATCCCTTTTCCCATATTTCTCTTTGCATTCATTGGTCAATGAATTTTTAAAACTAACCCATGCCAGTTAAGTATATGCAAATATTTATAATGGATTGGATAAGTCTTCAGATTTTGTTAGACATCATGAAGACAAATGACCTGGAGAGAAATCTCATTAAAGAAATATTGTCTTGGGAGCTGGGTGTGGTGGAGCACGCTTGTAATCCCAGCATTCGGGAGGCTGAGACTGGAGGATCCGGGTTCGCGGCCAGCCTCAGCTACCTAGTGAGGCATTCCGCAACTTAGTGAGACTCGGTTTCAAAATAAAAATAAAAAAATAGGGCTGGGGGTATGGCTCAGAGGTAGAATGCCCCTGAGTTCAACCCCTAGTACCGCAAAAACAAACAAACAAACAAACAAACAAACAAACAATATTGTCTTGGGGGTTAAGATTGTAGACTAATGGTAGAGTGTGAGCTTAGCATATGTGAGGCCCTTGGCTTGATCTCTGAGCCCTGTTTCTATACAAATGATCTATAATTTATCTATCTATCTATCTATCTATCTATCTATCATCTACCTATCTATCTTTCATCATCATCATCATCTATATCTATCTATATTTGTCTATTTTTATCATTTATCATCTCATCTATTTTATCATTTACCTATCTATCATCTATCTATCTATCTATCTATCTATCTATCTATCTATCTATCTATCATCTATCATCTCTATAGTCTTGACAGACAAAACTTGGACACAAGAACTGAAGGGAATTGTTGGTCACCAGTTCAGTGGTGGCTGATTTTTTCCCAACACAACTCAAATCACTCTGGGTGTGTGTGTGTGTGTGTGTGTGTGTGTGTGTGTGTGTGTGTGTGTGTGTTTTGGAAAGCTTAATGAATCAAGCAAAAGCCTACCACCATCTTTTGTAGCCTCCTTTAATGAAAAATCTCACAGAAGGCATGGTAACCTTCCCTCTATGTAGTTTTTCCAGAACTGTGAATAGTGAGAGGCAGTAGCAAGGGAGCCCCTGTGCATATCAAGATATGATGCTGGTAATGGCTAATAACTGAGGTTCTATCCTCCAGATATGTGTCTCTATGCTGTTTATCTGAAGAGAACTGATGTCTTTGAGGTACATCAATGCCAACTCATGATGTGCACAAATGTGCCTTAAAATTATCTAAAACACAGGGGAAGTGAATAAGGCCAAAAGACTGGGTTACTTTTCATCAAAATAAGGTCTGGCGCATAAAAACTGGTTACATCTGTGATATACTAGTTATACAATGTTAATAGATCTGGTATTAGCTGATCATGTTATTGCATAAGTATTTTCTACCAAACTTAAAAAAAAATCATAGAACACAAGAATTAGAGAACAGGGTACATACGCTTTGCTCTTAGAATCAGACTATATCAGGTAGCAGTGTCTTCATGCAAATTTGTGATATGTCAAAGGAAGCATTTTCATTTGTCTCACTGCTTTAGTTACATAAATTAACTATGATGACTTTAGTAGAATAATTTAATTTAATATATAATATTATTTATAGCTTTTTCTACTCCTCATGATTTTTACTACATCATTTACTGTAACTATAACCATGAATATATTTAATCTACATCACTAAATCAGTGAGATGTATGAAGATGTTTCCTTTGGTATGTCATAAATGTTCATGAAGACACTTTTCTCTAATATAGGTTGATTCCAAGGGCAAAGAATATGTATTTTATTCTATAACCCTATGAATTCTTAACTTTGGCATAAAATACTTTGTTAGTTTGTTTTAATATTTTATACAAACCTTTAGTGTTCTATTTTAATTCATTAAAAACTTAAGTAGGACACATATTTCAGTTATATTTTACCATATTTTATAAGACAATGTGCTAGATTTAGAATTGTTGTTGTTATTATTATTATTATTATTATTATTATTATTATTATTAATTTCTGGGGATTAAATGTAGAGGAACTCTAACACCAGAATACATCCTCAGCCCTTTTTATTTTATTTTTTTAATTTTGAGGCAAGCTCTAATTAAGTTGCCCAGTCTGGTCTCCAAATTGTGATTTTGCTTCAGCCTTCCAAGTCACTGGGATTACAGGTGTGTGCCACTACTCTGGGTTTGAGAAATGCCAATTTAGAGGTTAATATTCCAGGGAAAAAGACTCGAGAAGTCATTTCTCTGACTACCAAAGCTTATTATTTATTGTCCACTTTTACTTTTGGGCAAAACTAATTTTTTCCTATTGATAATTTTTCTTTCTGTTTTTGTTTTGTGGTATTAGGGATTGAATTTAGGGACATTCTACTCTGAACTACATCCCCAGCCCTTTTTATTGTTTGTTGGAAACAGGGTCTCACTAAGTTACTGAGGGCCTCACTAAGTTGCTAAGGCTGGCCGCAAACCTGTGATCCTTCTGTCTCAGCCTCCCACATGCTGGGATTACAGGCATGCACCACCAAGCCTGGCTTCTCTTTCTGAATCCGAAAAAAAAAAAAATTGAAAAATTCACCCAAGACTTTGGCTTCCTGTGTTCCCACAAGGAATACATTTGATGCAAGTTGTAATAGAAGACTCTGAAGTACTTGCATTTCTGAGAACACATGATTGTGTAGAGGGAAATTACTCTTCAAAAAATATGATAATGGTGATTTCTCCAAAGTGGTAGATTGTGTTATTTTTTTTCAATTCTCCATCTCTGCAAAATAATTATCCATTCACACTGTGCTATATAGCACTATAAAAGTTTCAGAAGACTAAGGCAAGTATATTTACCCTTCACCATTGATTCTGGGCTTCACCATACATCTTGTTTTGGCCAATGGAATATTAGTGATGTAATAGGACAAAGGCTCCATGTGTGTATTCATACTTTGACTTGCTCTCTCACATTTCTGCCACTCACCATGATGAGATGATGCCCAGAGTATCTATGGTGCAAGTAGAATGAGAAAACATAATCTGAACACAAGCCAGAACCTATAACCAAACCCAGAACATTTCAACTGGGCCTAGCAGAACCATGGGCTTTTATAGCTCTTTAAGTGAGAAATTAGTGCTTACTATCTTAAACCACTGATAATTAGTTAGGTGGTGCTGCTAAACAACAGTATTGTAGTAAAAATCAGTTTGATATACCCAGTATCTTCCTGTCCTTGAAATTTACTGATCTGTTTCTCTTAATCATTTCTCTAAGATATTCAGGTTGTCTTATAGTATTTGCAGCAAAATAATTTCCTAGGCAATTCTGTAAGTTTTATATAGAAACCTAAAATGCTACAAATTTTATTTTAAAATATTGAATAAATTAGCAGCTATCATTTGTTTAAATATTAATTTTAAATAAATCATAAAATGTTAATTTTTTGTAAAATGACTATATAATCAATATTCTTACCAGAAAAGGTTTAATTGACAAATATATTACTTTTTAAATTTCAATTTATATAGCAGGAAGTTCAGGTGCTTGTAGGAAATCAGTATTTTCTCAATCTTAAATTATATTTTAATTTTTATTGAGTTTACTATTTGAAGTTAAATTAAATCACATTGACATATTCTTTCTCATTTGACAATAATTTATAATATGCAATATTAAGGTTATAACAGTCAGTTACATTAAATGCTCTCTAAGAAAAAAATTAAAAGAGAAAAATATTACAGAACAAAGCCAAACCAAAAAGCAAACAAATACAAATATATGGAAACATGTTTCATGTTAGGAGGAAGTGCTTTGGGTTCCTGACAAAACGTTTTGTCTGATTGTGACCACTCTTGTAGCTGTCTAATCTCATAGAAATGCTATATAACTCCCTTAAAACTCTTTTAGGGTTTTTTTTGGGGGGGGGTGGGGCAGGTGTTTTCATCTTATTTTGGAATATCTGATGGCTTATAGTTTAATTTCCTACTTGACTTCCTAATGAACAGTAGGAAATATGTTCTTCAGAACAAACACACTATAGACATTTTATAAGTAAATAATACTGTGAAGAGTCAGCAGTTTGGAGTAGGACACTATACAAATCCAAAGTACTATTATTGATAATGTAAATAATTGTATTTTCCACTGTGCTTTTCTCTGGGGATCTCTTGAAACACTTTGTAAAACTTTATAAATATACTTACTTTCATAGATAGTGTAAGCTGACTTCTAAGCCATTAGTGTGTCACATCTAATTAATGTGCAACTAGATATGCACATCAAGAATCAGGACACAT
>PVLC010013297.1:0-42036 GCA_004027655.1 Graphiurus murinus | reverse complement strand
GGGAGTTTGTCTAAATCTCAGGGCAGGTGAGCAGGGGCAATAGGACTTGCTCCCCCAGAATCAGGGTATAGTGTAGGGAACTCCAAACTCCAAAGCCCCTTCATTTAATTAGTCAATGGGAACTCCCAGGAGAGTTAGCAGTAGGTTCGATAAGAGGCTTGGATTCAGCCCACCAAGTCCTATACCCACAGGGGGAAGAGGGTGGAGTTTATCAAGAACTCCTGGCACAACATCCGAGCCCCCGTGGAGGCAGGAATGGTGCAGGAGGCTGAAATTAGAACAATTTATGCAGGAGGCTGAGATTAGAACAAAGGAGGCATTAGCTTATAAAGATCTAATGACTTTGGACTTTGGCAGTGGGTTCTAACACACTGCTATTCTTTTTTTTTTTTTTTTTTTTTTTTTTTTGCTATACTGGGGATTGAACCCAGGCATTCTACCTCCAAGCTACACCCCAAGCCTATTTGTTTGAAACAGGGCCTCACTAAGTAGCTGAGGCTGGCTGCGAACCCGGATCCTCAGGTCTCAGCCTCCTCAGTACTGGGATTACAAGTGTGCACCACCAAGCCGGGCTACACATGGCCACTCTTGAAAGACTAGTTCAGACTTTCCATATCAGGATGGATACCAGAGTGAGGGCTTAGGGCCAAGCTCAAATAAGAAATTGCATGGCGAATGTAAGACCATATTTATAGTAGAGGTCTTCCCCCATCAACAGTGCCTGCACCCGAAGGCCAAGCCCAGGGGTAGGGGGCTGTGCATGGTAAGGGAGGGACAGGGTTGGTGGGACACTCAACTTTTAATGGACTACATTTCTATACAGGATAGAATGTTTTATATCCTTAATCAGACAGTGGAAATACTTTTTTGCAATCAGTGGAATGGAAGCTTGAGGGACTGACTATGTCAGCTGAAGAAAATTAAGACTATAGCAATTTGTGTATTGAGTCATCGTGAGAAAAATTTTAACCCTTGACTGTGTAAACAGATGGTTATAGGTCATTGCTAAAGTTTAAGGTTCCTATGGGAAGTTCAGGAACCTGAGGAGTACTGACAAGGAGCACTTAATGCAGGCTGGAAGGCTTCATGGAAGAGATGAGTCTTCCTAGATCTGGAGGTATTATTCAGGGAAAGGGCTAGGAAGGGAGATGGGGTAGGGTCTGGGCTGAAAGAAGAGCATGTGGAAAAGTCCATGAGGGTTTATCTGTGTGTGTGTGTGTGTGTGTGTGTGTGTGTGTGTGTGTGTGTGTGTGTGTGAGAGAGAGAGAGAGAGAGAGAGAGAGAGAGAGAGAGAGAGAGAGAGAGAGAAAGAAAGAGAGAGAGAGAGAAAGAGAAACTCACATGGCACACTCTAGAACTTGAAAGAAGCTAAGGTTTAAGATGGTCAAGCACCAAGTAGAAATCAAGAAAGGGCCTGGAGGAGGACAGGTAGGGTTCAAATCTTATGGGGTTTTGAAGTGATGCTACAGAAGGTGGGCTTTCTTCTGAGGGCAGAGAGAACCACTGTAAGGTTTTCGAGCAGGAATGCAATGTGAAACGAGTCGAAGGACTGGCTGGCTACAGGGTGGAGGGATGTCTGCAAACAAAACAGACCACGCAAACAGGGCTGGAAGGAGGGAGGCCTGATATGAGATTTTTGCAGTAACCAGACAAGAAATGATGGAATCATTGCACAGATCACAGAGGAGAGGCCCAGATTGAGAGACGTAGGAAGTAGAACCTGCTGGTCTGTATCATAAACTGCATGCAGTTGGGAGTGGAAGAAGGAATCATGAGATCTGTCAGGCAGTTCTGAGCTCAAACAGTCAAGCCCAGGACTCTAAGCTGACTCCAAAGGTCCAAGTCCCTTAGTCTTCCCTTATTACTAAACGCCAGAGCCCTATGCTCATGCCTGTGTTTACGGACCATAGCCCAAGAACAGACCTGCACGCACCAGTCCCTCACCAAAGTCCTTAGCCTCTTTTCTGTCTCTGTGAGCATCACTTCTTCTCAGTTGAACTACTGTTTGTGAGATTTTCAGAAAGATAGCCACATCGCAAGCAACTGTTCCCCGCTGCCCTGGGCATTTTGTGAAAGCTCAGGCACTTCTCAGATGGAGGATGTCAGTGATGCCATTTCCTCAGTAGCAGGATGAAACTCATGATCCCTACCTTCCAGGCTGATTCAAGGATCATGGCCACATTCGTCTAGCTGTTGAATGACCCACAGTTATGGGGCTGTTCTAATCACAGTCAGTGCTTCCAGAAACGATAAACATCACTGTTCCCAATTCTTTCCTTTACTGAGGATTGACTCCAGGGCCTTCCACATGCAAGGCAAGAACTCTATCGGAGCTACACCTCAGCCCTTTTTATTTTATTTTGAGACAGGATCTCACCAAGTTGTCTTGAACTTGAGACACTCCTGCCTCAGCTTCCTGAGTAGATGAGATCACAGGTATGTACCACTGTGCTGGGCCATTGATCCAATTTCATAGGAGAAAAGATAGAAGCAGGACAGAGAGATGACTTGAGAATTCCCCCGTTGGCTGGTTTGCAGAACCAGGACTGGCTCCCAAGACTTCACCTTGATTTCCAACCCAGACCTATTTTCACTTGGGTACTCTCAAGGGTTAGTAAGAATGGCCACTTTACCTGCCTGATCACCTCTCTGAACCGTGGACTCCTTTCAAAGCAGGGGCTGGGCTTGATTCTTCCTTACAACATCCTCGGCCCTCTGGAGATGGTTCCAGACAGAGTTCAAGGTGATATCTCCTCCAGGAAGCTGTCCCTGAGCCCCTTTGTTGGAAGCAATGTCTTTCTGCGCTCATAGGACTTGACTCAGTTCTGATCTCAAGAACACACACTACCAGGTATGGCTGTTCTGGGCATGTCTGCCTCTTGTTGAAGTATGTGGTTCTCTTTCACAGGAATCCATTTGGCTGGTTCTCCTCAGAGCCCTCCTGCTCCTCCCACAATCTGACTCCAGCATCTGGTGCAGACACAGCATGTAGTAGCTGTCTGCTCTGGTTGAAGCCACTGCCCTCTCTCATAGGGATGACTGTGACAGCCTGTTAACTGTGCTCCCTGCATTCAGCCTTGCTCCCCTCCGATTCTTTACCATCATGTGGACAAAATGATCTTCTAAAATGATAGTCCTAACACAAATACATCATTGGGTCCATGTGTTAGTGTTCTATTGCTGCCATAGCAAATCACCATCAACTTAGTTGCTTAAAACAACATGAACTTGCTATCATAGAGCTCTGCAGGTCAGAAGCCTGCATGGGTTCTGGGCTAAAACCAACATCAGCAGGGTTTAGTGCATTCCTTCTGAAGGCTCTAGAGGAGAATCATTCTCTTTGCAATTCCAGCAGCCTGAGGCTGCCCACATGCCTCTGCTCAGGGTTTTCTTCCTCCATATTCAGAGCAAATTCAAGGCAAATCAAGTCCTTCTCATGTGACCCACTCTGACCTCATCCTCTGCTTTAAGGACCCTTGTGATCTTATTAGGTCCACATGAATAATCTAGGTTAATCAATTCATCTCAGGATCAGCCCGTTAGCAATCTTCTTCCATCTGTACTCATATGCTTCTTTGGCCATGGAAGGTGACTTATTCATAGCTTTCAGGAATTAAGACACTTAAGTTGGGTTTTCTGCACACTTAAGTTGGGTTTTCTTTTCATTTTCCTCTTCCAGAATGATGTTGTCACCACCTCTCCTTTCATTTGGGGGTTACATACCTCTTGGCTACATTTCTATGATGCCTACTCTGGCCCTCTGCTCAAGTATTTACATTGCATTGTTATGCCTGGTCACTCCCATCTCTTTCACTGGTCTATGAGTGCTTGAGGACAAAGACTACTGTGCATTCAGTCCTACCAGAGTGGACTAACAGAGTTCTAACACAGTGGCTGATGCATGCACGTGGGGATCAGTACATGCTTAATGAATGAATGAATGAATGAATGAATGAGTGCCTCTTGGATGAATAGAAATGTAGGGAAGGAGATCCTTTCAGCAGTGATACATCGATCTCCCTCCCTTGGGGGGCCTGGGTCATTGCCTTAGCCATCTCTCATTCCTTTCCCATTCTTCCCTTTCTTGCAAAAATGTCTAGCATACAGAATAACAAGTGTCATTTTTTAAAGCTAAAATCTATTGATTATTTGCACTGTGCTAGACATTATTCTAAGGGCTTTGCATACGTTATCTTATTTCACACTTGCAACAACCCTGAGTGTTAAGTACTGTTATTTTAATTTTTATTTTTGTGAGAGAGTAGAGACATAAAGAGGTTAAATGCAGAGAGCTTTTAAGGCTGGGCTTGGAACAGCTTAACTCTGTGTTCTTACAAAACTATGCAAAAATATGCAAGTGAACGTTTAATTTTGCTCATAAATGAAATGCTGGAAAGTAAAGGTTGACTTGTTGAAATATCAGTGTCGGCTGAACGTCCCAGATGGATGCCCACATTAATAACAGTAACTGCCGTCTACAGAATGCACACCATGTGTTAGGGGATCTGTCAGCTTTGTTTCCAGCCTTCTCAACAATCACATGAGGTAGGTACTATTGTTTCCATGATGGAGTTGAGAAAACTGGAGCTCAGAGAGGTGCAATCACCATCCTAGAGTCACTTAACAATGGTTAATCAGGGCTATCTCTCCAAACACGGTCATACCTGCCTTTCTCTTTCCTGTCCTCACTCATTCATGCACAGGGGTCATGAACATACATGCACACACAGTGTGGAGCCTGGGTTACACATTGCACATGTCTCCCTTCTTGAAATGCAAAACTACTTCTGCCCGGGGCACCAAACTCACTTATGCATTCCAGGCATGACCATTACTAACTCCTGCCCTGGTAATTGAGATCCTCTGAAATTGAAAGAAATTGCAGGCTGGAGAAACATTATCTTCTCAGCTGCTTCGTCCTCCGTCTGTCTCCTCGCCTCTGTGTGTCAGCACTGGGATCCCCTGTCCTGCTGCGACACGGGAAACAAGACCAGCTGCTGTCACCGCAGCCTCCAAAGTATCTTCCCAAACTTTTCCCTCTAGTTCCCAAGTGAGGAAGTCAAAGACCTTGACAGGAAATGTTAAGGCTGGGGATGGGGAGTTCGACATGGCAAGGTTCAACCTCTGCATCCTTCTGACAAAATACTACCAACAGCTCTGCTTGCTGTAAGTGAAACTCAAAGAGGAAAATTAGAGCTAGATGTGGTGGTGCATGCCTGTAATCCCAGTATTTGGGAGGCTGAGGCAGGAGAATTGTGGGTTTGAGACCAGTCTCAGCAATTTAACGAAATCCTCAGCAACTCAGCAAGATGCTGTTTCCAAATAAAAAAATAAAATAGGGCTGAAAAATGTGGCTTGGAGGTAGATCACTCATGGGTTCAATTCCCAGGACCAAAGGGGGAAAAAAAAGGAAAATTAGCCTCAGCCAAGTGGCAGCCAGAGATTTAATTCTAAAGCCCACCTCCTTGCCCAGATCTGCAGGGCCTGAGGGAATTCAAGAATTCCCTTGTTCCGGGAGCAGCTAAACCTTGGCATGGAGGGGCATCTCTAGCAGAACTCTCCCTAGCTGTAGTCCCAACCCTGTGTTACTTCCCTTGGTCCTCGAGGGGTCTGGTTGTTTGTTATCATAGTCGAGGGCAGAAGCCCACCTCTGTGTTCTTTTAAAAATGTTTTCTGTCCACCAGTCTCAGTGGTGTATGCCTGTCATCCCAGTAACTCGGAAGGCTGAGGCAGGGGGGTGGAAAGTTGGTATTTAGTGAGACCCTGTCTCAAGTTAAAAATAAATAGGGTTGGGGATGTAGCTTACTGTAAAGTACCCCTGGGTTCAATCCCAAGTAACACACACACACACACACACACACACACACACACACACAGACACACACATGCGTGAGTTTCCTGTGCAATTAGGATCTTCATATCCTGATATTCAGGGAATCTTCTTTTCCCAGAAACCCTCTCTCTTACCTCACAGCCATTTCTCTGAACTTCTCCAAGGGCAGGGTCTGGATTCCACCCCTACCACTCTTTCTACGGTATAGCACAAAAGTGCACACGCACAGTAAGTGCATGAAAGCATTTGCCACCTAATGAGATGAGTAGCCAAGGCCACAGACTCTTCCCAAATCCTGCCCCCTGTTGATATCACCCCTCCTTGTTTCAGTTCTGCCCTCACAGGGAGCCAGGAGGCCCAAGTTCTTGAAACTGTGCCACAGACCTCCCATATGGTCTTGGGCAGGTCACTTCCTATCTCTGGGGACTTAAAGCACTAATTTCCTTGACCAATACGATGTCCCCAAATGGCTCCAGTACCGAGGGCAAAGAAGAAATAGGGAGCCCTGTTCTCAGGGGGGTGCTTCCTCTTCTCTGTTACTTTGTATGTGTGTGTGTGGGGGGGAGTGGAGGGTACTAGAGATTGAACCCCAGTGCATTCTACCGCTTAGCTACACCCCAACACTATTTTATTTTTTATTTTGAAACAGAGTTTCACTAAGTTGCTGAGGCTGGCCTCAAACCTGCAATCCTCCTGTCTTAGCCTTAGTGTTGGGATTACAGGTGTGAGCCACCACACCTGGCTCTGTCTCCTCTTTTGAAGCACTCTTCAAATCAGATATCCTCTACTGCACCCTGGCTCACCTGATATGCCCTCTGTGGCCCTGCCTGGACCCAACAAGGAACTTTCCCTGGGCTTCTGTTTCCTCATCTGAAAAAACACTTGCTACAAAGATGAAAAGAGCCCATAAAATGAATGGCTTAGCAGGAGGCTTGAAAAAGGTATCCTTTCAATAAACAGTAGCTACTGCTGCTGTAGAATGCACACTTCTTAATTTAACACATTCAGGAAGCTTGTCATGATTAGGAATAATAGGAATACAAATTTGAGCACCAGACCGCACCTCTAGTCATTTTTCTCCAGTGCTGCCGAGATAACATACACAATGTGTCTAAGACACATGATAGAACTGTAATGATAACATAGGATATGTACCTACTAATTTGGGATTCTTTTCTTTATATCGTGGGAAGAGGTATTTTTGTTTGTTTTGGGGTGTGTGTGTGTTATTTAGTAGTAGCGGGGATTAAACACAGAGGCATTCTATTTCTGAGCTATATGCCCTTTACCCTTATATTTATTTTTGTTTTTGAAACAGGGTCTTGCTAGGTTGTGAGAGTTTCACTAAGTTGCTGAGGCTGGTCTTGAACCTGTGATCCTCCTGCTTCAGCTTCCCAAGTACTAGGATTATAGCAACCCCATCCTCATGCCCAGCCTTTTTTTTTTCTTTTCTGGTAAATTTAATTAGTTTCTAACTACCTACCTTATCTACAACTTCTGAAGAGTCGTTAACACTAAAGGCAAGACTCTCAGCACCATGAATTAGACATCTCTCTCCTTACCATGTGGGACACTGAAATTGCTATATGTCTATCTCCTTAAATTTAGGAGCAGAGATGGTGCCTTCTCTCTCCTTATCCAGCTCCTAATAAAGTATTGGGCATACAGAAGATACTCAAAAAATGTGCAATTGAACCACTAGTAGATTCAACTGCAAATTAAAGGAAAGGGATGTTTCAAAACTCCTAACTTAAAGCAACAGTTGAGAAAAAAAAGCCATATTTTAACTAACTCCACAGCATCAATTCATCTATAACTTCATTCCTGGTAATAGTTAGAAAGGGAGTTTTTTTTGTTGTTGTTGTTCACATTTAAAATCAACCATAAAGTGGACTTTGGAATTAGAACACAGGGCCCAAGGACAGTTGGTTCTGGTATGAATTTGTGGCTGGGGTCACACCTCTGAAAGTTCCTCTCTCCCTTTTGTCTTTCCCATTCTCCCTGGGGCACCTTGGAAGTCATTCCATATAGCCACCTCTAATGAGCTTTGCAAAATGAGAAACCTGCTGTAGTAGAAGAAAATCTAATAGCAATTGCTTTCTTGTTCACTCTCTCCTCTTTCACTCTCTTTTTTATTAGTCATTAGCAATGGAGAAAGAAAACACCCAAAGGCAGTAGAAAGTCAGTAATATTTGCACATGCTTTTTGCAACACTGTGCTAATGAGGAGCTTCACCATCTCTCATCTCCTTTCTTGCTCAATCCCCACAGACTTCAGCTGCAGCCAAGTCCAGAACCAAGCTAGTGTGGACATTAGCAAATTTGCCTCATAACCAAGGTGAAGTATGGGTACTGTTACAGGATTGTTGGGAATTGTTTTTAAGTGCTCCTCAAAACCAAGGAATGCCAAGACTTAACAAGGGCCCAGGAAAACAATAACCCAATTAATGAACACAATTTTTGGTCTTTTCACATTTCGCATAACATGTAGCTGAATCTAGTTTTGAACATCCTGTATCTAGCTTCCCACCTTGTTAGCTACCAGTAATGCTGTTACACGTAATCACATGATCAAGCCGAGCCACAGGTATGTCTGCAATAACCCTACCCACACTCACTGAAAGAGGGAGAGAGGATCCTAAGTTGCACCTCTTACTGTGCCCCATCCTAAGCAACTTACTTGGCTTCACAAGCCTCAATTATCTCATTTGCAAATTGAGGATCATAACAGTTCCTACTCATATAGGCTCAATTATGAGAATTAAAATAGACAATGGATATACATAACCATATTTACATATTTGACTATGTGATGGCTACTATTATTGTTTAGTTCCCCATAAGAAGGACCAGGTTGAAGCCAGGTCCGCTGACATGCGACTGTAATCCCAGTACTTGGGAGGCTGAGACAGGAGGATCACAGGTTCAAGGTAAGCCTCAGCAGTGTAGAGAGACTCTCAGCAACCTAGCAAGACCCTGTTTCAAAATAAAATATTAAATAGGGCTTGGGGGTGTAGTTCAGAGATAGAATGCTCCTGAATTCAATCCCCAGTACTATACAACTTTGTGTAAGGTATTATACCTTAAGTTCACTTTCTCATTTGTAATAGGGATAAAATACTAGCACCAGTGTTGCCAAGCTATCATGGAATTTATGAGATGATACATTTAGCACCTGATACATCATGCTCTGTGTTCCAAAAAAGTTAACTATTTATTATCATCATTAACGAGAATGTGGTTTTGGTTTTTAAAAAATATGCAATAAAAATCCCAAAGAATCAACAATAATAAAAATTATGACAAGGTTGCAGGATACAGGCTCACATACAAAAGCCAATTGCTTTCTAACATGCCAGCAAGGAACTGGAATTTGAAATTAAAAACATAGCACCATATATTTTAGCACCAAAAGTAATGAAATACTTGGGTATAAATCTAACAAAATACATATAAGATCTATATGAGGAATACTATAAAGTTCTGATGAAAGAAATCAATGGCCTAAGTAAATGGAAAGTGATTCCATGTTTGTGTTCAATATTGTTAAAATGTCAGTGCTTCCTAACTTGATCTATAGATTCAATGCAAGCCCAATCAAAATACCAGTAGGTTATTTTGTGGAAACAACAAACTCATTCTAAAGTTTAAAGGGAAGGAAGGTCAAAGACCCAGAATATCCAACATAATGTTGAAGAAAACAAAGTCAGAGGAATGATGCTAACTGACCTTAAGACTTATAATAAAGCTAGAGGCATCAAGACAGTGTAGAACTGGCTGAATGATAGACATATAGATTAACCAAAAGAATAAAAAGCCCCAGAATAGACCCACACAAATCTAACCAACTAATATTTGACAAAGGAGCAAAGGTAATTCAATGGAGGAAAGACAGTTTTCTCAAAAAATGGTGCTGATGCCGGAACAGCTAGATATTCATATGCAAAAACAAAAATAACAAAAGGAAAAGAAAAAGAGCATGAAGACTCTAGATATAGACCCCGTACTTTACACACACACACACACACACACACACACACACACACACACACACAAAAGAAATTCAGAATCATTGTAGGCTTAAATGCAAAATAAATAAATAAATAAATAAATAAATAAATAAACTACTATAAGGTAGAATAGGAGAAAATTTCAGCACCCCTGGGTTTGATGATGTGTTAAAAATTGAAAAGTTGAACTTTATCAAAATTAAAAACTTCAACTCTGTGAAAGATGCTGTTTAGATAAGACATGCCATAGATTGGGAATATTTGCAAAACATGTATCTGGTAAAGGTCAAAATATACAATGAATACTTAAAACTCAACAATAAGTAAACAAACAACTCTATTAAAACTAAACAGAAGAAGCCGGGCGTGGTGGCGCACGCTTGTAATCCCAGCATTCGGGAGGCTGAGACCGGAGAATCCGGGTTCATGGCCAGCCTCAGCTACCTAGTGAGGCACTCCGCAACTTAGTGAGACTCGGTTTCAAAATAAAGAATAAAAAATAGGGCTGGGGGTGTAGCTCGGAGGTAGAATGCCCCTGAGTTCAATCCCCAGTACCAAAAAAAAAAAAAAAACAGAAGAGCCAAACATACAAAGAAGACATAGGGATGGAAATAAGCATATGAATGTATGCATAGTATCATATGTTATTCTGTAACTGCAAATTAAACAACACTGAAAGACCCCTACCCAACTATTAGAATTGCTAAAATTGAAAACAGTAATACTAGCCAGGAGTGGTAGTGCACACGCACACTTGTAATCCCAGTACTTGGGAGGCTGAGACAGGAGGATCGCTGGATCAAAGCCAGCCTCAGCAACTTATTGAGGCCCTCCGGAACTTAGTGAGACCCTGTTTCAAAATAAAATTTAAAACATAGATCTGGGGGTATAGCCCAGAGGAAGAATGCCCTTGGGTTCCATCCCCAGTGCCACAAAAGAAAATAAAAATAAAAACACTAACACCACCAAATGCTGGCAAAGATGGGGAGAAACAGGAAGAGTTCATTGCTAGTGAGGATGTAAAATGGTACAGACATTTTGAGACCAACACTGGCAATTTCTAACAAAGCTAAACAGTCTTACCACATAGATCAGCAATTAGCTGTGATCCTTGGTATTTACCCCAAATGAGTAAAAAACAGGTCCATGCAAATCCCTACAGATGAATGCTTATAGTGGTCTTATTCATGCTTGTTGAACCTCGGAAACCATCAAGATGTCTTTCAATGAGTGGCTGGATAAATAAATTACGGTAGATCCATACAACGGAATAGTATTCATCAGTAAGAAGAAATGAGTTATCTAGCCACAAAAAAGACATGGAGGGATCTTAGGTGCATATTGTTAAGTGAAAAGAGCTTGTCTGAAAAGGCTTCATACTGTGCAAGTCCAACCACACAAAATTCTAGAAAGGCAAAGCTGGAGAGATGCTGGAGAGGTCAGTGGTGCTGAGAGTTCTGGGAGAGGGCTGGAGGCGAGAACAAAGGGGCACAGGGGAATTTTAAGCCAATAAAAGTATTTCATGTGATACCATAAGGATAGAGACTGGACATCAGGCATTTGTCAAAAGCATAGAAATATACAATGCAAAGTTAAACTGTGGACTTTAGTAAACAAAAAATGTATCCATATCAGTTCATCAATTGCAACAAATATGCTACATTATGGTAGGATGTTAATAACATGAGAAACTGCAGAGATGGGGGTGTATCTCCGTACTTTGTGCTCGATTTTTCTATACATGTAAAACTGCTTAAAAATGAAGTTTATTAATTAAAATCACGATATGCACAGTCCAAATAGTTGTATAAATCACAATGTTACAGAGTAGGAATAGACAAACTATAGGTCAATGTGACCCTCCACCAATCTTTATAAGTACTGTTTTATCGGAACACACCCACACTCATCTATTTTTGTACGGGTCATGGCTGCTTTGGTATTTCACCAGCGGAGCTGAGGACTTGTGATAGAGCCCATATGGCCCACAAAGCTGAAAGTGTTCACTCTCCGGCCGTTTTGCAGAAAGTCTGGCTGATCCCTATTGCAAAATGCACTTTAAAGCTGGGAAGTGGATTTGGAAGTTGTTTAGTCCAAGTACCTAATAAATGCCAGAAACTTTGCAGCCATATAATCTTGGGAGCAACCGTTTCCTAGTCTTACATGTCTAGCTAGTATGGACTTGAGCACATTAATCTGACATTAGAAATAAGCCTCTCTTTCTTCCTCTGCTATTTTTTTTTTTTTTCGGTACTGAGGATTGAACCCAGGGGCATTCCACCTCTGAGCTACACCTCCAGCCTTATTTTTTATTCTTTATTTTGAAACAGGGTCTCACTAAGTTGCAGAGAGCCTCACTAAGTAGCTAAGGCTGATCGCAAACCTGGATCCTCCTGTCTCAGCCTCCCAAGTACTGGGATTACAAGTGTGCACCACATACCTGGCTTCTTCCTCTGCTTTTTCTTTAACCCACAAAGCCCATACTTTCTGATCTAGAAATTACGTGTCAGAGTGGAACTTGGGCATACTCTCATTATTCTCAGCCTATATTCTAACTGCTTTTCTTTGGTCCAATGCCATCCTGCTTCTGAACTTCCTGGTTCTGACCCTACCCTTCATCGCCCTGCCCCCAGCCTCTGTCTCTTAGTTGTTTGTTTTGTGATACTAGGGATTGAACCCAGGGGCATTCTACCTCTGAGCTACACCCCCAGCCCATTATATTTGTTTTGTTTTTGAAAAAAGGTCTCACCAGGTTGCTGAGAGTCTCGATACTTGCTGAGTATTATCCTTGAACCTGCAATCTTCCTGTCTCAGCCTACCAAGTACTGGGATTATGGGCATGTGCCACCATACCTGACTGCCTCTTAGTTTTAATCTCAATGTCAGATCTGGTTGTCCAAGCTATTTTTCTTAATCCTTTGGTTCCATTTAAATTGAAAAGTACTGTAGTAGGTTAAGCCACCTTCAAAGATATCCAGATCCTAATTTCTGGAGCCTGTGAGTGTTCATTTATGTTATGGGCTGAGCTATACCCAACCTCTCCCCACCAAAAAAAAAAAAAAAAAAAACCTAATATGTTGAAGTCTTCACAGTATCCACCTCCCAGAATCTCAGAATATGATTCTATTGGAAATAGGGATTTTAAGAAATAACTAAATTGAAATGATTGACATGGTTCCTAATCCAGTCTGACTGACGTCCTTATAAAAAGAGGAAATTTGGACACAAAGACACCATGGGGGAAAGATGGGATCACTCAGGGAAAAGATGTTCATATACAAGCCAAGGAGAGAGGCCCCAGCAGAACCCAAATCAAACCTACCAATGCCTTGACCTTGAAGTGTCAGCCTCCAGGTCCAGAGAAAATAGGTCTTTGCCGCCTAGTCCGTGGAATCTTACATAGCAGCCCCAGCTGATCTATTATACATCTTATATGGCAAAAGAGACTTTGAAGTGCAGCAGTCCCCTCATCCCACCGCTCCATGCACATTAAATCAAGGATTTAAGGCAGGCAGATTATCCTAGATTATCTGGCTGGGCTCTAAGTACCATCACATTTTATGTCTCTAAAGACAGGAATAGATGAAAATTTGAGTACAGAAGAGAGAGACAACAGTGTGAAGACGGAAGAAGAGATTGAAGTAATGTAGCTACAAGCCAAGGAATGCCAGCAGCTGAAAGAGCCCAGTGATAGATTTCCCCTGGGACCCTCCAGATAGAAACCCATCTAATACCTTGATTGCAGATCTCTAAGACTCAGTTTTGTTGCAGTCCCCGGAAGAGTAAGAAAATAAATATGTGTTTTATTTAACCATAGAGTTTGTGGTAATTTGTTACAGCAGCCATACAGAACTTATACATGCACTTTCTCAGATAAAGGCCACCTTTAGCTTAATTTGGTCCCCAGACCCTCCTCTTTCACAGCCACCAGCTCTCAGGCAGGAGTCACACAGCCACTCAGTCACTGTCCTGGCCAAATGAGAGCCGCATGCTGGGATAACTTGCGTTTCTTGGAGCACATGCTTGGACATGTTTAGGTGTGACTCCCACTCCAAAATGTGTTAGTCTGTGTGATTGTGAGCATATTATCTCAATCATCAAATCCTCAATTTCCTGACCATCAAATGATGAACTTTCTAGACTTTATGAGGATATTATATGAGTAAAATAGCTGGGCATGGTGATGCATGCCTGTAATCTCAGTTTGGGAGGCTGAGACAGGAGGATCACAGATTCGAAGCCAACCTAAGAAATAAGCGAGGTTTCCCAAAACTTAGTGAGAACCTATTTCAAAACAAAAAATAAAATAGGGCTGGAAATGTAGCTCAGAAGTATAATGCTCCTAGGTCCAATCCCTAGTGTGTGTGTGTGTATATATATATGTATATATATACACACTATATATTCCTATCACTTTATGTATATATATACATATACATATATACACATATACATATATACATATACATAAATATATACATATGCATATATATACATATACATATATATACATAAAGTGATAGGAATGATTGATATTGTTAGTTGTTTTGGGTTGTGCAGTATTCTAACTTTGGGAACTCTGGTTAGGGGCTTAGTTCAGTGAGTTTGTACCAGTGACATTCCTCACATTTCATTGACTTCAGTCCTGCTATTTTTGCACCACAGAGAAACTGAGTGGCTTAACTTTAGAGAAGTTAAGCAGCTTATCTCAGGACACACAGTTAAGTGACAACGCTGATTTAAGTCTAGGTCTCTAACATGCCATGCTGTCTCACCCGTGAGGGCTGTCTCTCCAAATCCTCCACCCAACAATAGAGAGCTCCCACCTACGCCCCTCCTGCTGAAACAGGGGAAGGTGTCTTCCAGTTCATAAGATCACCAGGCCCTCTGTCCCTCTTTGGGGACTCCTTTCCCCAGGGCAGTCCCTCGTGGGGAGCAGATGGGAGGACTCCAAGCAGGTGGTGATGTACCTAACAGTCCTCCCTCCCCAGGAGACCAGGAGACCAGCACTTACCCAGAGTGCCTTCCCACTCTGCCAGCAGTCCAGGCCATATGGTTAATTAGCTAAAATTTGTGACCACATCTGTGATGCTATTTCTCTTTTTGGCATGTGTGAAGTTAATTACTCAAACCACAGGGAAGCTCCTGGCCCTGTGGGAGTGTGCTGGGCGTGGGGGGTCATGAAGCACGCCTGTGGTTCCGGGGGTGGGATCACTTGCACAGAGAAATGGAGGGAGGTGTGGCTTGTGGCCAGCTGAGGATGGGGCCCTTCTAGAGCTTGCATCATTGTGTGTGGGACCCAGTATGTGTGTTGGCAAGCATCCTTAAAGAGGCTGAGCTCTCTGCATGGTAGAAGGCAGGGTTCATTCTTTGATCACACACTGCCATTCAGATTCTATTCTCGGTTTCCTCCACAGAATCTCTGCCTCCCCAGCATACCAAGGCCCATAACATAGAAGGTATTTGTCCAAAGAATGAGCATACCCTTCCAAGCTTACCTTTCCTCACCTGCAGAATGGAGATTGTGTTATACCCACCGTCTTGTGAAGAATTAAATAAAATAAAGGATATATAGTACCCATCACAGTCCCTGACATAATGAGAGTTGTTCAAAAAGAATTCAATGAATGAGTCAGGTGCGGTGACACATGCCTATAAGCCCAGTATTTGGGAAGCTGAGACAGGAAGATTGCAGGTTCAAGGACAGCCTCAGCAACTGATACCCTCAGAAAGTTATTGAGAACCTGTTTCAAAATAAAAAGTAAAATAGGGCTGGAGGTATAGCTCAGAGGTAGAATGCTCCTGGGTTCAATCCCCAGCCACACATATACCACACACACACACACACACACACACACACACACACACACACACGAATCTTTTGAATGAAGAAATGAATGAAGGTATGGAGAAATGTGTAGCAGAGTCAAATAGCAAGCACATATCAGGACCAGAAAAAGCTGAAAGATCAAACCTAGCCCAGTCCTCCCACTCGGCCCCAGTTTCTTCAGTAAAAGAAGGACAATACAATAGCCTGATTGACTGGGTTGCTTGAGGATTAAAATACATACTTTGGGCTTGTAGATGAGTGACTGAGATATAGTAAGCATTCAAAAAATATTGCTGCTATTGCAATAAATAGAAATAAAATGGGGAAATGTATTGCTATCAAGGGAGCCGGCCTGGCCCAAAAGACAGTGGTGGGTGCCATATGTCCTGCATGACAACTCAGGCTCTCCTGTTGCTGCATACTGCTAGTGGTATGGGGCTGGTGCCATGCTCAGAGTCCCAGGGCTCACTGGAGGCCCTGTAAGGAGGAGACAGAGATCCCACTCATAGGAATGCCCAGGCTAAGAAGCGCAGCCCAGGGATGCTTTAGCTGATATTCACAGGAGAGTCTTATCCATCAGGAAGCTCCCTGCATCTCCCACGTATGCTCCTGCCAACTGTGCCGAGGCTGAGAGGGCGAATGAATGTGGAAATTCAGTCCACTCTGCAAGTCCAGCTTGGTTGGTGCCCACGCAGGGCTGTGTCTCCTTTATCAGATTTACACACAGGCACTGTGTTGGCAGCTGTGCTTCTGAGAGTTCTCCGGGGTCAGTGGGCAGGTGGAGGGCAGAACTTGAAGTCCCAGAACAGTGGGGTGGGCATTTCATGAGACCAAGATTGGTGTCTGTCTTAATCATCTCTGTGTCCGTTATGCCAGGTCCAATGCCTGTTCTAATGGACTTGCAAGCAAATATATGGAACAAGCAAGCCATTGTATTCGTGTGTGTGTGTGTGTGGTGTGTGTGTGTATGGTGTGTGGTGTGTGTGTGTGTGTGTGTGTGCATGTGTGCACATGTGCAGGCACGTACACATCTGGGCATCGAATTCAGATGTGTTCTACTTCCAAGCCACACCTCTAGCCCTTTTTTATTTTTTATTTTGAAACAAGGTCTTGCTAAGTTGCTAAGGGTCTCGCTAAATTGCTGAGGCTGGCCTTGAACCTGCGATTCTCCTGTCTCAGCCTCTCAAGTCCTGGTATTACAGGCGTAGGCCACCATGCCCATCTATATTCTTAATCTCTATCATAATCCCTATCCTGTGGTGTAAGCTGTGTCTGTGTGCAACATAAATGTATGACTGAGGTGGTTGGAGAAGTATGAACAGAGAAACAATAATTTCCTAGACCTTCAGCCCCATCTAGTAATAGTAGTTAACTTATCCAAGAGTAACACAGTGTCAGGTGCAGTATTAAGAACTAGGTATTCACTGTACCCTTAAATCTCCAAACAGGCGTGGCATACCGTTTGCAATTGGCGGATGAAGCCTCAGGCTCTGAGGCTTTGCAAGGCTGAGGGATTTGCCAGTGGGTAAGCAGCGTCTAAGGAGCGTGCTGATATTAGAACTATTAGAACGTGTGTTTTGTTCTACCCAGTGCCTTTTGCAACTGTCATGTTCTTCCCTCAGGGAGCACTGAGTTGGATAGTAAACTATCGGGAGACCTGCCATTCCTTCTGCCTGAGATGCTGCCTCCCCTTGTGTAGGCCTCGCCCTTTCCCTTCATTCAATCCTCTGCTTAGTTGCCACTTCCTCCAAGAAGCCCACTGGGATCACCTGGGTGTAAAGCAAGCCTTCTTTCCCATTTATTACCCTGCTTTATTTTTCTTCCTATCACTTATTACCACCAGGTATCTGTTGATTTCCTCTCAATCTTGTCCACATCCCCATCTCTTCCCAGATGGCAAGCTCCATCAGGGAAAGGTCTTTATCTGTCTTAACTGCTGGTTTACCAACTTCTAGAATGGCACCTGACACACAAGAATGCTGGCCGTGTGTTTATGAAATCCAGGCTGAGCAGAAGCCAGAATTGCCCTTGGTCAGGCACTTAAGTGTCTGATTGATGTCTAATATTCTCTTCTCCTGCTTGGCCCAGGATTTTTTTTTTCAGTGAGAGAAGATACATATGCCAGATCTGAGGCTTCCCTGAATATATGGGGAGGGCCATCAGGACAGGTTTTAGAGCCAACCAAAGCAGAAGATAGCATTACTGTGAGATGCCTGTGTGCGTGCTTCATGGAAAAGGATTTTTTTTTTTTTTTCCAGTACTGGGGATTAGACCCAGGGGTGCTCTACCAATGAGCCATTTTATATATTTTTTTATTTTGAGACAATATGTTTTTATGTTGCCCAGGCTGGCCTTGAACTTGCAATCCTCCTTTCTCAGCCATAGAAGTAGGAATCCCACTTCTAAGATATCCAGAGTCACTGGGAAGCAGACATGTACCATGGCACCTGGCGTGGGCATGGGTCTGTCACTGTGGCCAGGTATAAAAGCCCAGATCACAGCCCAAAGCCTTCCACCTTGCCAGGGCTGGGGTGCAGAGCCTCGTCTCAGAACCCCAGCTTTTGCAGGCCCAGGAGGACAGCCTCCACTGAGATAAGCCAGCCTGAAGTGCTGTCCACTGCTCTGGAGCTGAGAAAGAGAAAGAAGCTTTTCTGGTACCAACACTTAGTAGCCACATAATATTGGGTGAGCTGCTTGTGCAAAAACTGAAATAATGAAAACACAGATGTTAGAGGGCTCTCGTTAGAGTGGAAAGAACTAGAGATGTTGAAGGCTCTTTGTAAAATACGAAACTTAATACTCAGGTAAGGCTCTGACCTTAGGAGGTAAAAACCAGGCTGAGCAGTTCAGTCCAGCTTGAGAGATGGGAGCCCTGGGAGGATTCTGAACAAGGAAGACACACATTAGAAATCATCTCTGGGAAGCGAGTCAGTAGTGGGTACAGACAGACTGGGCCTCCAGGGTTTCTTTTCTTTCTATTTTTTTTTCTTTTTTCTTCTCCATTGTGCTTCGAGAATGGGGAGGAGAGAGAGGTAGAGTCTGCAGGATGGGGAATCCCACTTCTAAGACATGCGGGGGGTGGTGGTGGCAGGGAACAGGCCTGGGTGACAGGCACCACTTGTGCCACCCTGATTAGCTGGGAAAATGCAAATCTGCACTTCCTTCTCCGCCGCAGCTAACAAGATAATGAATATTTTCATCAGCTGCAGAGAATACAAACATCTGTAGGAACACCAAACCTACTCTCAGGGGTTGGGGAGGAGGGGAGGCTGTGGAGGTGGGGAAGTGCTGTTTCTCAGCAGTTTTAGGGAAGATGTGATGTGCTGCGATGATGCTGGGAGGGTGGCTGGGCGCTGGGCGCTGCAGCTGGAGCCTCTTGTGCATGGTGGGATGGGGGAACGGACTGTCTGCTGCCTGCTCTGCCCCGTGCCCCAGCACGCTCAGTTCACTGTCCTGAATAGAATCCATTGTTCATCGCCTGTCGGTCTATCCTCCTTCACCTGCATCCATCCCCTACCCACCCATTCATTGTCCAGTTCACCAAACATTTATTGAATCCTACTGTGTGCCAGGTAAGAGCCAAGGCTCTAGGGCTATATAGGTAAGTAAGATATATAGGTAAGCTTTTGTCCCCCTTCTTGACCTCAAGAAGCTCATTCATTCATACATGCACTTAAATGTTTATTCATGAAGCACCCACTGTGCGCTGGGCATTCACATTCTAGTTGAGTAGGCAAACATGTGGCCTGGCCCACTTTTATTTTGAAGGAGGGATCTGAAAGAGAAGAGAAGAGAGCAGAGGAGGATGGACCATCTAAACTTTCTGGGGAAGAGGTGCTCTGAGAAGATTCCTGTGGAGATGATAGATCCCTGGTGTCAATCAAGGGTGAAGTAGATGGTTTTAGGCAGGGAACTTGGAAGAGCATTCCAGGTAGAGGGAAGAGCGTCAGGGTGGCAACTGCATAGAATCGGCTGGTGGCAGGCAAGTCCAGAGCCAGGAGCGGTGATGGAAGGTGCTTGAAAGATGGGCTAGAGTCCAGTTATATAGACCTTTGATCACCAAGCAAAAGCAGTTAGACTTTATTCTGGACACAATGGGGGAATCATTAACTGGTTCTTAGCAAGGGAGCCATCCGCTCAAGCTTGCATTTTAGAAAATCACTCTGGCTGCTGCCCGGAAAACAGATGAGAAATAAAGATGAGTACGAGGGCAGTTGAGGCTCCAGTTCAAGGCCGCCTGGGCTTTATGCAATCCTCCAAAAGGCTTGGGGGAAGAATCTTTGAGCCCTGGCAGACACCTGCAGATATGGACATGTAGCTTTGCCATTTAACCAGTTCTATGACTTTATAGAGATAATTCAGCTCCCTGAGAGTCAGGGGCTACTAATAATCCCTCCTTTATGGAGTTTCAGTGAAGAACAAATGAGGAAATGTGTGTCAAAATGACCTACAAGGTCTAGGGCACTGTCGAAATATTAGTTATCAGTGATTTAATTACAGCAATAATATTAGATCTAATCATTACTTCACTCTGTCTTTCATCCTCATAGCTGCTATCCAGGAATAGAAAATGGTACAAAATTGGAGCCTCAAGCCCTTAGTGTTGCCACTACCTATTGGTGAGCTTGGAAAGTCCCCTGAATCTCTGTGTTTCCGTTTTTACACCTCTGAAATGGGGATGGTATTCATCTCTTTGCCTATATTGCAGGACCCCCAGGATGGCTAATCTGTATGGCTGGCAGAGAAGTGCTATTAAACACATAAATCTCCAGCACTGGAAGAGGAAAGAAGATGTGAACTACAATCCGCTGAGCACCTTCCATGAGCTCCCTATATTTATTTATTTATTTATTTATTTATTTAATCTTTTTGATACTGGGTCTTGATACCAAACGTGCTATTTCATTGAGTTGCACCCATAACAATTTTTTTTTTTTAATTTTGAGTTAGGGCCTTGGAAGTTGCCAAGGGTGGCCTTGAACTTGTGGTCCTCCTGCTTCAGCCTCCCAAGTCCTTGGAATTACAGATATGCACAACTTGCCCAGCTGAGATCCAGCCCTCTGCCTATTTTTTTTTTATAAACCATGAGCTAGTGATGTTTTGTAGATAACTAAATGGTTATTAAAAATCAGAAAATGAATAACATTTTATGTAACATGTGAGAACTATATAGATTCACAACTTAATGACCATAAATAAAGATTTATTGGAACACACCAGCAATCCATTAAGTGGATGGGTGGAAGGATGGATTCATTTACATGTCATCTATGGCTACTGTGCCACTACAACAACAGAACTGATTACTGTACTTGCAACAGATCATATTGGCAAAACAGAAAATATTGAACATTGACTTTTTGCAACCCTATGAAATTGGGATTTATTTTTTCTTCCCATTCTACAGATGATGAAAATGAAACTGAGGTTCCAAGAAATTGGATCAATTGCCCAAAGTGATACAGAATGGAAACTACCTTAATTCTATGACTACTTTATTCTCTTTTGACCTTACTCTGATGCCCCTGCAAGGGGTCTATTTTCCTTCTTCTCTGAAGATAGCTAGTACTACTAGGCTCCAGGGCTGTCTCTTTCTCCCCAGACTATAAACTATGTAAAGGTATAGTGTGATACCATAATGCTCATTACACCTCTGCAGGATCTAGCATGGCACTTGGCATACAATAGGTGCTTAATAAATAATTGTTGCTATTTTGAATGCACATTGCTGGGGGTAGCCATTCTGTTCTATCACAGCTTCCCTCTGGGCTTATCAACCAGAATATATAAGATATACTCCTTTTCTCTTTTTCCTTTTCAGAAATGAGTGTAAATCTGCCCCCAGGCAGCAATTTGGAGACATTAGCACACCTTCTGTTCACATAGCCACTCAGGGCCTCTGGAGGCTACCTTCAAATGCCCAAAATTTATTCTCCAGGCAAATCCATCACTCAGACTTATTGCATACTGCAAGAATACCCACCCACCAAGGGTGAAGTGCTGAAAAAAAAATGGTTGCTTGTTTGGGGAGGTAGTCAGGTATACCTGGGATGATTTTCATCCCAACTCCAACAATAATTGGCTGTGTGACTTAGGGCAAGATCCTTCACCTCTCTGAGGTTTAGTTTCCTTATAGGTAAAGTAGGGATGCTAACGCCCAGCTGTTAATACCCTTGGGATTCTCTTCTACCACATGCAAAGCACTATACTAAGATTTTGGGAGTGGTGGCCTCAGAGGGTAGATATGATCACAGCACGAGCTGGATAGGAGAACTGCAGAAGAAGCCCAGAAAAAGGGAAACAAGAAAGCAACTTTTACAGAGGATCCCTTAGGGGTTGAATCTTATGCCAGACATATCACCCACAGAACCTCTGCATTGCTCCAGCATTCCTATTATGTAAGTTAGATTCCCTGTATTTCATGGATAACAGAACTGATCAGAGAAATTACATGAGAGGGCCAAGGTTATTAGTGTGGCAGAAACTGCGATGCTCATTCAGATACCCCTTCAGACTGGGAGGACTCATTCTTTCTGCAGGGTATGCTGTCAGTCTTCAGCTGTCTGCCCTATGCAGTCCCCAAAGAGCCACCTCTCCCAGGGTCTTGGCCCTGTTTGGTGTAACCCATATACACAGTGGTCACTGTGGGGACGGGGGCAGATAAAGGCCTAGCTTCCTCAACCCAATTCAGGCCAATTCAGGCAGGTACTCCCAGGGGGATGTTGTGGGCCTGCTTGACTTCTTCCCAGTTGCAATTCCATGGTGTGTGAACACCCCAAAGCCATTCTCTGATAGACATTCTGCTTGTTGAAGTCAGATCCTGCACCCTGAGCAAACTCAATGTGTCACTGTGGCTGCTACATGAGGGAGCTAATGTCCATCCTTCACCTCTTCCGGGGTAACTCCATTGCCAGCTCAAGTCATCCATTCCCTTGCTATTTCAAATATGTTCCTGTTTCTGATGTCATCATCATCCCATCTCAATGTAAGTGCTGATACCCAAGCATTTTAACCATTTCTGCTATTTTAATTGGAGGTTGAAGGTGGTATACATTTTTTAAAATGATAAGAGGCCAGGAGTGGTGGCACACTCCTGTAAACCCAACACCTGGAAGACTGAGACAGGAGGATCATAAATTCAAGCCCAATCTCAGCAACTTAGGAAGTAGAATGTCTCTGTGTTCTATCCCTCAGTACCAAAAAATAAAAGAGTAAAAGGGTCTAATATGGGCTTCCATCCAGCCCTCGATTCTTGGGAGAGACCCTTACCATGCTTGGCACCTACTTGCGCCTTCACAGTCAGCCCCACTACTGCAGCTTTGTCTCCCCGTTTTCCCCCTCATTGAATTCTGAATCATCCCTCTTCATCTTTGAGAGATGCTGTATGAAACGCTGATGCCTCTACAGCACACCCACTAATGACAAATCTGAGGACGGAGACAGCATGGTTCTGAATTAGGGTAATTCAGCCCAAGAGGGTTCCTCCTGAGCGGAGGCCAAGTTCTACCTGACAGCATCCTCCGATGTGGCAGAGGAGCCTTATGAACCTTTCCACGAAGAGAAAGCCCTGTGCTCCCTCCCTGCTCGGCATCAGTCTCCCAGGCACCCCGAAGTATAATCTATAGACTTCCGGCCCCTAAATCCTGGAGCAGCCCAGGTCCCAAGGCGATCCAAAACCCCTTCCCCACAGCAATGTCTGGAGTTAAATGAGGACCCCAGACAACACCAGCTGCCTTCCCTCTGGCTGGCTCAGGAACTCTGCTAAGCCACCACATCAGGGACTTGAAGTATAAACTGGTTTGACTTTTCTTAAGGTCATGGGGCCTTGGTATCCACATCTAAATGTGCATACCTCTTGCCAAAAGAGTTTGCTTGTGGATTTATCCTAAGCAGATGTGCACAGCTGTATTTACAAGGATGCTTACCACAACATAGTTTATGAGGGGTGAAAAGCTGGAAATAATCTAAATGTCTATCAATGGGGGATTGATTAAATGAATTATAAGTCTGGATAATGGGATTCTGTGCAGATATTAAAAACATACAGCTGATCTTTATAAATTAGAGGGAAAATCTCTAAGGGATACTGGTAAGTGAAAAAAAAAAGATAAGTGTATGCTGTGCCTCCTTTCATAAATTTTTCTGCACATAATATGTGACTATAAGCACAGGGGGATATTTGGAAGGAATTTCAGTAAAAATATGAAGGTGGTCATCAGCAGATAAAATTTCAGATGACTTTTAATTTTTATTTTTAGAAAATATTGCTGGATTTTCTACAGAAATATATGTTAACTATAAGGTGGGGGTAGCAGGATAAAGGCTGTGTGGCCTCAAGAAAATAATTTCCCTTTTAATCCTAGTGAAAGGGAGCTAATACTGCCCATTAATGAGACTATTAAATGTTAAATTAAAACATATCTAAGGTGCTCAAAACAGAGCCTCAGACTTGGCAAGTCTTGATCAATGTACATTGGTCCTGGCTATCATAAAGACACAGGGATCGGGTGGACATCCTAAATAATGACCTGGAACCATGACAAAGAGATGGAAATCCAACCGGACCAAACTTCATTCCTTCCACCCCATGGGTATATGCTCACACACACAAATACACATTCATGTACATAAACACACACACAACTGCACACTATATTCACACAAACACACACTCACATGGACATAAACACACACATTCATACTCACATACACGTGAACACACACAAGTACATATTCATATCACATATATAAACATACATATTCACATGCCCATGAACACACAGTCATAGTCACCCCTAAAGTTATGCCATTGAACTTACAGATACACAAACATTCACACTCATATTATATATAAATTTTTTGTGGTGCTCAGGACTGAGCCCAGGAGTGCACTACCACTGAAGTATGCTCCCAGCCCTTTTTATTTTTTACTTTGAGACAGGGTCTCACTAAGTTGCCTGGGCTGTCCTTGAATTTGCATCTTTCTGCCTCAGCCTCTGAAGGCGCTGGGACTACAGGTGTGTACCCCCACACAGGCTCATATTCTACTCAAACACACATAGTCACACATATTCATATTGCATACACAGAAACACACATTCAGACTCACACATGCTTAGGCAGACCCGGACAGACACACATAATCATGCCTGCACACATACACACACACACACATGTACACACGAACACACACAGTGGCGCACATGGGCAGGACAGGGAGAGGAGCAAGCCTGCAAAAGTGGCCCAGCAGGGACCTAGCCCTCTCCCTGCCCGCCAACCTACTCATCCCCTGAGTCGCCTCTGCACAGGCTCTGGCTGCTCTTTGCTGGCTCCCAGCACTGTGAGAAGAGGGAGGGGCGGCTTGGAAGAGGCGAGGGAGATTGTTCCAGTTTAATTAAGCATGATGCCCAGAGACAGGCTGGGAGGATGCACTGTAAGACACTTGCTGCTGAACTTGGAACCCCTGTTCTCTAGGCGCACGCAGACCTGACAAAACATTTCAAAGCAGAGGAGAACATTAGGAACGGAGGGGGCTGACAGCTCTTAATAGCACAGTAACAAGGAGACACTAATAAAGCGTGTGTTTGTGAGCTGAGCTACTCCAGAGACAAGAGAGACTATGGGACTTCAAAGGCCTGTTGCGGTGCATGGGTTCTGCTTGGGTTCCTCTGTCTCTCACACGTCGTCATTGAAGTACAGGGACAGAGCTCCTGCGGGGCTGTGCCTAGGACCCCACTCTGTGAGCCAGGGTCCTTGCTTCAAGGAGAGCCCTCTGGGGTTTCAGGGATGCAAGAGCACAATGGAATTATGTAAACAGATCTGGGAGAAAGGAGAGGCAGGAAGAGAGGAAGAAAAGAAAAGGAGGGAGGAAAGAGGGAAAGAAAACTCTCCATTTCCTAATTGCATATCTACAGTAAAAACAAAACACAACACATTACCTCCATAAACAACTTGTGCAACTGTTGGTATTTCTAATTCTCTTTTTATGAGAAAAGGCACCAGACACTGACTTTGTGCCAAACCCTGTGCATTAGAGTTAGGAACAAAACAGACTTAAACACAAAGATCCTGTCTCCAAGCACTTAGCTGTTTAGCAGAGTAGTCAGACAAGTAAAAAGACAACTAGAATACACTGTGAACTCCCCAAATCCTATGCCCTGCCTCCACTTCCTAGTGGAAGTCTTCGTTGTAAAAGAGTTATTCCATTGACTCTAATTTCTCACCTCTCAGCCTCACCCAACCCATTCCACTCAGCATTTTGCCATACTCTTTCCCACATCCCCCTTTACTACAATTCTTGATTATTTCCGATTGTGCTAGACCCAGGAGTCTCCATCTTCCTCGCAGGTGACCTGTGAGTAGGAGGTGACACAGAGGCCCAACCTCCCCTTGTGAAGCATGGAGAGACCTCCAGAGGTGGTTCCTCCCAACTCGCTGACCACTCCTCCGTCATCTTGGCTGGTTCCTTTTCTCATCCCCATCTCTAAATAATCTTTCTGGGCTCTTTTCACCAGTTACACGTTTCCTGGCCATTGCGCTGTTCTGAATGTTTGTGTCCCTCTAAAACTCACAGGCTGAAATCCTAACCCTGAAGCGAGGTGGAGCCTTTGGGATGTCATAAACTCCCCCATGAAAGGGATTAGAGCCCTTATCAAAGAAGCCTGAGAGAGACCCCTCAGCCCCGTGTCATGTAAAGATACAGCTAGAAGCTGGCCTCTCTATAAGTCAGAAAGTGGCCTCTCACCAGACACAGAATTTGCCTTGATTTGGGATTTCCCAGGCCTCAAAATACTAAGAAATAAATGTCTCTTATTTGTAACTACCCAGTTTATAACATTTCGCTACAGTACTCCAACTGGAGGAGGATGACAACCTCATCTAAAATAATGATTTTAAAATGCATCTATATTCTGGTGACTATCAGATGGGTAAGTTGCGGATTCAACACGGAGGTATATTTTCCCCTGAAGTAGATTTATTCTGACCAGTTGGATGTCTTCCTCTCTGAAGAAAGATCCAGGTTGGGGATAAAGATTTGGAAGACAGCATAAGTAGGGTGCTTGGGGAGTCTACAGCCCAGGGAGAGAAGACAGGAGTACTGAGCACAATGTCCCAGGAAGGCTGGAAAGTATTTAAAAATGTAGAATGGAAACGAGGACCATGCTGTATACAGAATCCAGAGCTTTTCATGAGAGAGTGAACAACATGGCTAAATAAAGAAAAGAGCTGGGCTGAAGTGGAAATGTGTGTATTGGCTATAACCACGAACAGGTGCACTTTTGGCCTTGCGAGAAGCAGCGTCTGGGTGACGGGTGTAGAAGCCAGACTGTGGTGGGTGGAGGAGAAAGTGGGAAGTGGGAGAAAAAAGTGGAGACCATTTGCATAGACTTCTCCTTCTGAAAGTCTGGCTGTGAAGGGAAGACATAAGGTAGTAGCTGAAGGCAAAAGTTTGAGGAGGGGGTGAGACTGGAGAGATGAACATATTTATGGGATGAGGGGAATGATGGGGAGAGAGGAAGATATTGAAGACAAAAGGGGGGTTACTGATGATATCAAGTTACTTAAAAGATTAGAGAGTCTGGGATAAGTATTAGGCAGTAGAAGGAATACTTCTTCCCTAAGGCAGGAGTGGATGTAAGAATGAGTATGTAGGAGGACGCACATGAAAGATGTTTAGAAGTTGTGTCCTGTCTTGCAATCTGGTCTCACATATTTTTCTTTAAAATAAGAGATAAAGGAAGGCTGAGACTATGTTGCAGAATTAAACAAGGGCTCTAAAGGCTTACAAAAGGTACTGCAATCCTAGTGTGGTGGCACATGCCTGTAATCCCAGTACTTGGGAAGCTGAGACAGGAGAACCACAGGTTCCAGTCCAGCCTCAGCAAGTTAGTGAGACCTTCAGCAACTGAGAAACACCCCATTTCAAAATACAAAATAAAATAGAGCTGGGAGTATGGCTTGGTTAGAATGACCCTAGGTTCAATCTCTAGTACCACCACCACCACCACCACCACCACCCCAAAAAATAAAGAAAGAAAAGAAAAGGTACTGCAGGGATGGAAGAAGGAGGAAAACAGAAAGCAACTCTACTACTAGGACTGATCAGCTGAGGACTGAGCTGACATTGGAGACCATGGCAGGTATCAAAGCCAAGCTGCATGGCGATTCACATTATGCAAACACATCCCCCGGCTGCAAGAAAGATTGGTAGTTGATTTGTTGACTCAGGTCTGAAGATATATGCAAGGTTAGTTTTTCTATCACATATATCTTCTACAGGATAAATATTACAACAATACTTAATCATTTGTTGGTTATATACCAGGCGCCCTGCACATAGTATCTTTAATTCTTGGGATTGCCCTGAAGAACCCAGGTCCCAGAGAGGAGATGTGATTTTCTCAAGGTTTCACAAGCCTGTCTGATTCCAACCCCCTGGCTCTTTTATCTATGATTTGTCATAACCTTTGAGATTTGATGTCAGTGCTCATTTTCCCTCTAAGCATTGGCTTCTCTAAAGAAATAACTCCAGTCTTTGGATACCTCCTCATGCACCCTCATTCGAAGTCTCCCTCCCCTGCCTTCCCCTCCAGTTTGTTACTTTCCTGTTCTTGAACATGAACACTCACATGCACTTTCCTCAAGGTGGTAATGAGTTCCCTAAGGGAAAGTCAAGACTCCTCAGTAAAAAGTTCTTGAGGAGGATTCTGAAGGAGGTTTTCCCTAAGGACAGTTTCACACACTTCCATCTAGTTTCCTCCTTAAGCCAATTCACCAATGAAGATTTCCTTCAAGGAGTCAAGGACAGCATTACACAGAGCTTCACCACCTCCCTAACCCTCCTCCCAAAGAATGACCCTCACGCTCCAGAAAATCCTGACCCCTCCCAGTCTTATGTGTTTTCTTCTGAGGTTTTATACTTCACCTGCTGGTGATCTCCCTGTCTGAAATATCCATTCTGTTCTCCTTTCCTGACAATTATGTACCCTTGGATATTCAAATCAGGTATCGCCTCTTAGAAACCTCCCGGGGTACCTGGCTACATCAGGTGGCTCTTAGACTCCATGCTTCTTATATCACAGTGTAAGTCTAGCAGAGCATGATGATTAAGAAAGAAGGTGCATGGACCTATCAGTCAGACTAGATGAGACCTTGGCCTGTGTACTTACTGTGTGTGTCACTTCACCTCTCAGTTTTTCTGCATGCTCAGTGGAATGGGTATATTGAATACCTACATGGTAAGGTTGTTTTGAAGATAAAATGAGCTGATCTGTAAAAAGCACATGACACAGTGCCCAGCACATAATCAATGGTAGTTATTCCTGTAGCACTTGTCAAAAGTACTATATTTTGGTGGGCATGGTGGCACATACCTGTAATCCCAGTACTGGAGGCTGAGACAGAAGGGTCACAGGTCTGAGGCCAACCTCAGCAATTTAGTGAAACTCTCAGCAACTTAGTGAGACACTGTCTCCAAATAAAAAAAAATAAAGAGGGCTATGGGTGTAAGTCAGTGGCAGAATGCCCCTGAGTTTAAGCCCCAGTATCAAAAAAGAAAAAAGTACTATATTTTATTTATATTCATCATCTCACTACCAACACATGAGTTCAAGAGGGTGTGGAGAGCATTTGATTCCCAGTTTTCCCTTCTAACACCTTACACAGAGTCTGGTACACATTAGAGGCTTATGGATAAATGACAAAATGAGTCTAAGTCACCTCAGTGTGTAGTGCCTTTAGGATCACATTATGTGAAATTGCTGACTTAATTTCCATTGCTTGTCAGGTGAAGAGAGGAGTGAGACATTCCTTCTTCATCAAAGACCAGGAGGCCTCTCCCAGGACTAAAGGATGATGAGATTTATGGTCGACTTCCAGGCTCATGCAGGGGCATGGACAGTGGCAGTGGCCATTCTCAACTGGAATGTGACCTTGTCCATGTGGGAATGGTCAAGGCCCAGCATCCAGGCAGCCAAGGACATAGGCAGGCAAGGGAAAATGCAAGTCACAGGAGTAGGGGGGCCCTGCTTCAGAATGAACATTCCACAGATACTCACTCAGAGAACCTTCCTTGTTGTTCATGACTAACAGTCAAGGTAGTAGTTCTGGGATCCATTCTAATTGTTTGGCAGCCATGCTATTAGATTTATGAATATATTGAATATTCCCTCTCTCTATGAAACACCAGGATGTTGTACTCCCAGCAGGGCTAGGGAGACTGATGAGGAACACCTTCGGAGGATTGCAAACCCAAAGGTAAGACATCAAGAATGAAGAAGCCAGGTCAAGGTCAATGCCAGGTCAAGTTCAGGTCAGGTGGACGCCTGCCATCCAGTTGAGTCAGTGACTTAGACGTCTCAGTACGGCCATGTAAATGACTCTTCAGAATACTGGCAGCCAGAAGTCCACTGGGGATTGAAATGCTCAGCCTCATCCCAGGATGTCCTCCTTCCCAACTACCAACTAACTCCTCCTCTCTCTTCTCCTTACACCAGAGCCCTGTGACTTGGCTAGCAGCCTCACTTTGGCTGCAGTCACTAGGCAAAGGAAGTTTACAAAGTCCTAGGTCAGAGCTCAGGGGACTCAGCTTCAGGTTAACATTTGATACTTGTGTCTGTTAAGTACATACCAAATAATACATTTGTTATTTCTTTACAGATGCATTTTTCCTGCTAAAACTTGCCTAAGAAGAAGTAGGATAGAAGAAGGGCAGGAGGAATAAAATAATAGGAAGGGAAGAAATTAAGCTGGTTTCTGGTTTTACTCTCTTCCTAGGAACCATTTTGGATGCGGGACCTCCATCCTATTTTCCCAGTATCTATCTTGATTGCCTGTCCAGTGTGATTTTGATATCTTCCCTTTAGGGGATATAAGTCTATCAATGTGTCCTATATCTGGGATCTTTGGTCTTTAGAACATACCTGATCCCTACTGCAAACTCCTGGATCAAACTCTGAGGGAACATTCACCTTTACTTCCCAGGGGGGGTCTATATTAGACTTCCCACCTGATACCATAAGTTGTTTCCCTTTCTGGAAGGCTTCTTTCACAGAGTTTATATTCCTGCCAAGGTCTTGCCCCCTAGAATCAGTAGATTCTAGGGAGGAAATGCTATAGCTGAGTGGGGAGCTTATGAGGAAGACAGGGTCACAGAAAAGGTGAGAACTATGACAAGGGAGGCAGGTGAGTTCACACCCCTTTGTAAAGGAGTGCCTCCTTCAAAGACAGGCTTTGAAGAGTTGCAATAAACACAGAAGCTAGAATTCAGGTGAAGAGGAGGGGAAGAGGAAACACACTGAGTGTACACCTCATCCCAGGTAATGAGAGAGTATACATACAGCGTACACCTCATCCCAGGTAATGAGAGAGTATACATACAGTGTACACCTCAACCCAGGTAATGAGAGAGTATACATACTTCTTATATCTCCGTGCCCCCATAGGAGACATTATTCCCATTTCTGCAAATGAAAAAACTCAGACTCAGAGAGGTTATTTTGCTTAATATCTCAATATCACCATGCAAGTAAGGGGTACAGCATGGAAGTGAATGATCTCTTTTTGATTGTAAAGACTTTCTTCCCTCCAGAACTACATCTCTAGCCTAGAGAGTCAGATTTAAGACACTCCTTATTTTTGAGGGACATATTGACCCCAGACTAGCTCTATATCTTAGAATAACTGCAGAGGAGGACACTATCTCCTCTGCTTGTCTGGCTACTTCCACTACAAAGCTGTAGAATCACAGGACATCAAAATTGTAAGGACTCCTAGTGTTGGAGCAGTATTTTGCAAGTTTCTTTTATTTGTAGCAGAATCCCAGTTCACAGTTCTCTTACAGGAAGCAAATATAGTAACACTCTCTAGTCCTTGCAGTATCTCTCTGCTCCTTAAGAACTCATGTCCCTCCTAGAAACACACCCTTCATCAGTGGATGAGGATACTGGGGATCAGGGTCAAGAAGGAGCTTGCCCAAGGTCACCCAATGAACTTGAGGCAGGACAGAAACAAGAAGCTACATCTTGCACTCCCTATTTTTACACAATAGCTGAGTCACATACATCAGAGAGGGAGAGAAGGTATCCTAGGTCTGCCAGGTGGGTGGTTTGGGAGCGGGTTGGAGACAGAAGCTTCTTTCTGGCAATGATTAATAATAATAGTAGTCAAAGCCTTTACGGAGAGCTTTCGTGATTCCATTTAATCTCCTCATCAGATTAGGCAGTAGAGGAAGGAGAATCTAGGTGGCCCAGCTCATACACAGCTTTGGCAGGATTTGATCCCTGGATGTCCCTCTTTAGACCCCAGCCTTAGCCAGTCTGCCATACTGTCTTCCTGGGAGCTATTCCTGCTCGAGTTTCGGTAAAGGCCAGAAACTCGTTTGTATTGATGAGCATATCCTTAGCTCTCCTCCTGCCAATCTCCCAGCAAATGCTTTGCACGATCAGACATCTCATTTTCCTCACTGTGACCACCAATATGCAGGGTCTTACGTATAAATGCACATCCTCCCGACCCTCCCGCCGACAAACCCACACGCACCCATATACACATGCAGGCACGCGCTCATGCATAATGCATGACACGGCGGTCTCAAATCCTGCTAAATTGAGATTCAGCCGGCTGTTGGGTCTGGAGACACCTCAGTGCCTGCGTCATTAGCTGAGCTCTGAAAGCCATCATTACTGCAGCCACTGTGGCTGAGTCACTGAGACCGTGAACAGGTAATAGAATTGCGAGGACACATAATAAAAGGGAATGGAATGGGACTCAGGCCGGAAAGGAGGGCTATGTGTTATCCAGTCCTGAAGGCTGATATGTAAACAAGGAGCTGCAGGCCGCCGGGATGGTGGTTCTGCTGAGTCCCTCAGCAGAGGATAATAAACGGCCCAATTATAACCTCCAAACTCTGAGGGTTCAAAGGAAAGAGAGGAAAAAAATCAATGAAATTAATTTAACATGGACTCATTCTTTATGTTTGTTTTTCTACACCAGTTGTATGAGATGCCCCATAGACCTGCTCATCTTTCCTTCATTCAGCATCTTTAGCCATAAGAGCAGAGGAGGAAAAAGAAAGAGAGAGAGAGAGAGAGAGAGAGAGAGAGAGAGAGAGAGAGAGAGAGAGAGAGAGACACGGGAGGGAGGGAGAAAGGGAGGGAGGGAGGGAGAGAGGGAGGAAAGAAGGAAGGAAGGAAGGAAAGAAGGAAGGAAGGAAGGAAATAAAGAGAGCCAGGACTTCTGGCATATTTGTGTCTAACATCTGAAAGAAGGGAGACAAATCAGAGAATTCCAGGACCTAAAGTGACTTTCAAATCTCATTTTTCATGGCCTTGGGGAAGATCGATGTCTCCACATATGACTGTGCAGGGTTGTGTTCTGCACAAGGCTCCCCTGGTTGAAGGGTGAGTGGATATTGAGATATGGTCCTGTCAGGCATGGTGGAACATGCCTGCAATCCCAGTATCTGGGAGGCTAAGATGGGAGGGTCGCAGGTCCAAGGCTAGCCTTAACAACTTAGCGAGACTGTGTTTCAGAACAAAAAATAAAATAGTGCCTGGGTGTAGCTCAGATATAGAATGCTCCTGGATCATTCAATCCCCAGTACTACATGAAAAAAAAAAAAAAGGAAGGAAGGCAGGAAGGAAGGAAGGAAAGCTGGTCCATGTTCTGTGATTTCATGTGGATTGCATCCACTTCTATAAAATGAACAGGGAAGAGCCACCAATACGTCACACTGAGCAAGCTATCAGAGACCTGAATTCCAAGGGATTCCCAATCTTTGTGACCTTTTACACATCCCCTTTCTAGATATATTCCTTTATTCCCTTTTGTATAGGGAGGGCGTTAGGCAAGGTCCAGAGCAAGGGCCCTACCACAAATTGGGCCAGGAATTTCCACCAGGCATAATACTGAGAGTAGAAAGCATCTGTCCTTTCGAGTAATCCTGCTAGAGGTTTACTTAGTTCCATTTTACAGGTGGAAAAGAAAAACAAGGCTCAGAGAAATGTAGTCACCTGTCCCAAGTGACAAAGCACATGAACGGAGATGCCAGGATTTCAATCCAAGCATATGTGGGCTTTAAACTTGTGCCTCTCCCCACATACATACCATCCTGCCTCTCAAAAGCTGTTTCCACCTTTAACTATCTGTGATTCTACATGCAGAATACTTTTGGTTTTTGGAGCATGGCAGCACAGAGCATGGTTGTTCTGGGGAAATACTGTTGCTATTCAAATCCAGCTACTGGAACCATCACCTGAGAGGAGTTAATGGGTCTGGTAGGAAGGTGACAGGAGGTCAGGAAGTGGTGGCAGTGGAACTGACCAAATACAGAGCTTATCTTCCGAGGAGGTTAATGGGAGGTAATCCTGAAAATCACTGTCCGGTAAGCCTGGTGTCAATATTTAGTAAAATAATTGGATAACTGTGCACAGAGAGAATTGTGAGCATCCAGGAGATAATGGTATAGTGAGTGATAAGGAATGCTGGAGTTTCATGCAGAACAAATCATCTCGGACAACTTGATGGCTTTTCCTTACAAAAGCACAAAATTGGTGGATGGAGGAGATTTCATAAATGCTATGGATCTGAGATCCAGAAAAATATCGAGTTGCATTACATATGATACCATATTTGCCAAATTAATTCAAGTCACCTCTGATTCAAGCTGTGTGGTGCAGATTAGTGGTACTAAATATGGTTGAAGAATAGAGTCATCAGGGGCTGATCCATGGTACTGCTACAAAGGACAGGGCTCGAGACCTCCTCACCCCCATCTGTGGTCAGGAAGCAGGTGTCAGAGGGGCCTCTGCGACTCCAAGTGAGAAATGCAGACATGTATAGGCAAGGAAGATCCTGGAGATTCAGGAGGTGGGGGGATGTTTTATTGGTAATTTGATTATCACAATTGCTCTGTGAGGCCAGTGTCATCTCATCATCGTCATCATCACTAACTGATCTCATGGTTTTGCATAAAGGACTAGGGTTCAGCAAGGAAATGCAGAAGTGGAGGACCCCGGGTTCTACCCCAGGTGTTTCTGATACTTATGGCTGGTGTACTTTCTGCTGTGCTCAGTGGTTCTCAAACTTTGGTGTGCATGGAAATCACTGGTGGTGGAAGTGGAGTGGGAGGGTGGTGTGAGAGGTGTTTTTAAAGTACAGATTATTGGGTCCCACCCCAAGAAGGTCTAGAGTGGGAGCCTGTGAATTTGCACTCCCATCAAGTTCCCAGGTCATACTGATGTTTAGTCCAGAGATCACATTCCAAGGATCATACAGGAATCACCCTCCAAGGATCACTGCTCTATTCTAGTTCTACTCAGAATTTCATTTGCATAGACTCATAAGAAGACCTTATTACAATGCAGATTCTGATTTAGTGGACTTTCTGGGGAATGAGATATTGCATTCCTACCAACTTCCCAGGTAATGTCCAAGCTGTAGTATACAACCATACTTTGAGTAGCAAACAACCATGCCTCAGTGTGGGGAACTGAGACATGTAGAAAGACAGCACTGTGATTCAAGAATTTACTCTAGAATCTAAAAGGAGATGAAAGATCTGGGTGTGGTGGTGCACACTTATAGTCCCAGTACCTGGGAGGTTGAGACAGGAGGACAGAATGTTCGAGTCCAGCGTCAACAACTTAGACTCTCAGCAATCTAGTGAGACCCTGTTTCAAAAAAAAAATAAAATAAAATAAAAAATGGCTGGGGGTGTAGCTCAGAGAATAGATAGAATGCTCATGCACTCAATCCCTAGTACCACAATAAATAAATAAATAAATAAATAAATAAATAAATAAATAAATAAATGTAAACAGATCTTAGAACAAAGATGAAAAATGAGCTATAGAAAGGATATAATTGAGGAGAACTGAATTCAATATTTGGCCTTGTGTTTCTTTTATTGTTTTTATGGTTGGAGGAATTTCTTTCACTTCTTTATCAGTGTGATTATTATTTGAGGGTTGATATTTTTTAAAAGGCTCATGAGGAAAATACTTTGGGACTTCTCAAAGTGACGGCTAGAGACATGTTCCATGGTTTGGCACAGCATTTCTTATAAGGAGCACCATGGGTGTAACTATTCTTAGGGTTCAGAGCTACCTGGTCCTTCTCTTCTCTGATGACTGGCTATACCTCAAAGCAGAACCCAGTATTCCCCTTCTGATTGAAATTTTCCTTGGCTCAGTATCCATTTATAGCGACTAGAATAACTACATGGTCAAACTTACAAATAATGTATACCCTTCTGCATTAAATACCTCACTAGATGTGCAATTTATTGCCATCTGTCTGAAGTCCTTTGGGAGAACTGAAAGGGCCTGAATCGAAACCACTGTCTGAGTAAATACAAATGGAAGGAGTGAAGGCTTGTGCCCAGCCTCCTCCTGAAGTGCACGGGAAGCTCTAGAGAAAAAAAAACAAAAAACAAAAAAAAAAAAACAAAGAAGGACTTTCATACACTGCTAGGTACAGTCAGAATTGAATGACTAATTCCTGACGTGATCATTATTACACACTAACAAACTGTTTATGCTCTAAACTTGATATTTAAGGACCTTGTAACAAATAGAACTCTGGAACTCCACCCCATTTAAATTTCCAGCCTCAGTTAATTCCTACCATTCTTTCCCATAATCTCCTTGTGTCCCCACTATGATCTGATGCATTCCCCACAATTCATGTGTTGAAAACATTAACCCCAGTGCAACAGTGGGAGGTGAGGCCTCTTGTGAAGTGTTTTTGTCACCAGGGCTCTGCTTCCTTGAATGGATTAATGACATTATAAAATGATTGATGGGGGAAGTTTGGCTCCCTGATCCCCTTTCTTCCTCTTCTTCCATGAAGACACAGCTTTCTTCTCCTCTAAGAGACAAAAACAGGTACAGGATTGAAGGAAGATACCAGGACCCCAACAGACACTGTTATCTCCTTGCATTCACCTTGGATCTCCTAGTCTTCCAAATTGTGACAAACACATGTCTGTTCTTCATACTCAGTCCCAGGTATTTTGTAACAGAATCACAAAAAGACTTTCTTCTCAGTCAGGGGCGATTGCGCACGCTTGTAATCCCAGGACTTGAGAAGCTGAGACAGGAGGCAGGTTTGCAACCAGCCTCAGCTACCTAGTGAGGCCCTTCGCAACTTAGTGAGATTTGGTTTCAAAATAAAGAATTTAAAAATAGGGATGGGGGTGTATCTCAGAGGTAGAATAATGTTCTGGTTTCAATCCCTAATCCCTAGTACCAAAAAAAACAAAACAACAACAACAACAACAAAAAACAACAACAAAGACCCTCTCTCCATCTACTTCTCATGTTTTCTGAGAAATTGATTTATTTCTCAATACTCTCCAAACTCCAAGAATATCATCATTTATTATTGCTCCACTCTTCTGTCCATTTTCCCAGAGTAATATAAAGTTCTCCAAAGCTATGTGTAATTTATGATTCTCTGTCTTCCATGTCCAGCTGAGTCATTCATCCATTCATTTATTCATTCATTCATTCATTCACATTTTCACTCCATCTAATTCTCTATTCATCACTTCACTAATTCACAATTCATTCATGCATTTACTATCTATATATATCACATAATCATGCATACATATATTCATTCAATTAGTAGCTCATTCCACTTTTCATTTACATATCAATTCTCATTCACATGTTCATTCATTGAACAACCACAACAGTCATTGGCTGCTCACATGGTCAAGATCTGTCTTGGGGGTTGATTCTAGCATATGTGTTATCTCCTCTTGAGAAGTTTGCAAACTATCAAGAAGACAAAGAAGTAAATGTCATGAGGCTAGGGTAAAGCAGATAAATTGGAAAGAAAAATAATTATCACTGTATACCTGCTATGTGCCCAGCACTTCACATGCATGATCTAATTTAAATCCCTTCCTCTCTTTAATGGATGATGAAACCAAACTTCCTTAGCGAAGAGACTTAGTTGAGATCAGATCCCAGACATTCTTATTCTGTGCCCCAAGCTCTTAACTCCTCTGCTGTATTTCTCATTAATATCACTGGTGATTTTCGTTTTTTAGACTAGCATTTCTGGAGAATGATGTGGAAGAAAACAAATTAGAAAAGTCACCAGGAGCAATTAGAAAGTGAGGAGGTGGAGACAATATGTGTCCACTGAGCAGCTTCTCCTTTCATGGAAAGACAGAGAAGGTTGTAACTAAGAGGGTGCTATGTTTGGAGCTGGAGTGTCCTCCCAAATGCTCATGTATTGGAGACTGGTCCCCAATGCAGCATGGTTCAGAGGTGGGACATGGCTTGTGGAGGTAGGTCATTGGGAGTGTGGCCTTAAAAACAATCTCTCTTTCTCTCCCCTCACCCCTGCCTTTCTCTCGGCTTCCTGGCTGCCATGAACTTAGCAGCTTTCCTCTGCCACACTCTGCCAACATGATGCTTCTACCTGAAACATGGACTTAACTTCTAAAGCCAGGAGCCAAATAAACCTTTCCTCCTCTAAGTTGTTCATGTCAAGTATTTGGGTTCAGCAATGAAAAACTAACCCAGGAGGCTTAGGATTAAGTCCCCAGACAGGGCATCAGAAGGATATCATGTGCCTAAGTTAACAAATCTAGAATTGCAGGTTGCTTCCATTCTTTTCCATCAGTTGTCTTCATTTCTGTGGTCCCCCTTATCATCTATTTATTTACTTCCATACATACTAGCACAAGGCTTACCAGAAACTAATTGATAAAATAATACATGAAGAATGAATTCCAAGTGCTCTAAAATGAATTCACACATTATGCAGAGCTGTATTTTACAGAAAGGAGGGAGGAGTAGGTCAGCTGAGTGAGGCTTCCTATCAAGCAGCACATGGGACTAACCGGGCTCTGAAAAAGCTGATAATACAGAAAAAGTGACTATGATAACCAAAAATACACTAAGTCAATATTAATAAGGAAAGTATAGGTTCAAACACAGGAAAAAACTGAATTAAAGTATAAGCAGAAGGCAGGATCAAAGTTAAGGACATGAGTAGGCATGTTGGGTTGATAGGAAATTAGCCATGACAAACTTAGACCCAGGGGGCTAATGTCACATGCCTATATCCCTCGGATGTTTGCACAATTTCCCAGCAATTTGTATTGGTCCAGAAGCCCTAGCAGAGAAAACAATCTTACAGGTATGGAGGAAATGAAGGTTTTAGTGCCAGTGGGGTGAGTTTTATTAGAACTGTTATTAGTCTGTTGTGTAGAAAGCTCATTTAAAACTCACTGGGGCTCTCAAAAGCATTGAGCGTTTTTTTTATAATTACATTCTTTCTGAATCCTCCATGGGTTTCTTGATATAGTTGGAGCATTGGATCTATGAAAGGTGTCTAGGAAGGGATGGCTTTCAGTTCACTTGTCATATTGGTCCAGGGCCAGATTCCTGCAGTTCATGTCCTGTATATTGTTGAAAGGAAAAAAGGGAGCTGGCAGGTGGTGAGCTGTAGCAGGTGCCTTGACATGCATTATTCTGTATCACAACTGCTAGAGGAGCAAGAACATCAGAAACCTCAAGTAGCTTTCACTGAGTTACACATCCAGTTAGTGGTAGTGGTAGTGTCAGCATTTGAGCCCCTGTTAATCTCACTCCAAAGCTCATCCTCTTTCTAGGGCTCCGTGCTGCCCCCAACAATAGGTCTCTCTGGAAGAGAAGGAATTCCTCACTACTAGTTGCCAAACCATGATTTGGAGAAGGGAGAAACTGAGGAAGAAGGAAGAGAGAGGGAAAGGAGAATCACTCCATGCCAGATTCAGATTCAAAGATCAGTCCCCAGCTGTCAGCAAAAGCCCACAATCACTGTGGAGTTTTATTAAGGAGCAAGAGTCATGGAAGAGTGAAGTGACAGATTTAAAATTAACTTGCCAAACTCCCCATCAATATTATGACAGTCCCCAAGTACCAGTTCAGCGACCGGGTGCACCAACTTGACAATATTAACATAACTTTGTCGGAACAAAAGCTTCCCCTCTGTCTTTTCTAGAGAAGCTAATTTTGGGGAGACAGGCATTCTTATGCCTTTTTTGGCACCTCTGTGACAGGTCCCTTTGGGCCTACCCAAGAGTGTATGTTTCATAAACCTCCATTATCCTTCCATTTCCTTGGGGATTGCCACCTACGTGAGATGCTTAAGTCAGTGAGAAAGGTACTTCTCTTCAGGGATCTACTGAGTGAATGTAGGCCAACAGGGAGACTTTGCATACTTGCCCCTTCTGAACACTGACTTGAGTTCCCTTTAGTCTTTATATTTGGAATGAGGACCCATAGTGGCCAATTCAAACAAATTAGCAGGTGGAGCAATCTGTTCTCTGTACCAATTCTTATTAGCTTACTACTCTTTGCCTTTGTTCCCTTCATCAAACCCACTTACTCACTCTCCACACAGACAATGTCTCAGCTCAGATGTTGACTCCTGAGGTGTACTTACCTGGAGTCTCAAACCCTCTGCAGATTTGCTCCTAGAGCACTCTGATTTCTACATGCCATACTGCATGGGAAAAGTCATGGTATTTCACTGAATACGCATCTTCCTTTTGGGAGCTTATGAGCTCAATATAGAGTAAGTATACAATTCGTCTTCTAATCTAGGCTACTTTTGTCTGAGAAAAAATGATAAACTGGAAAGAAGTCTAGGACAAGGGCCATAAATTAGAACTATCCTAGTTAAACTGCAATAAACAATCACCCTACAAATAGGAGCATATACTGCAACTGTCAAGTTCTCCTTTTGTGTCTCCATCACTTGGCACAGAGGTTAAAATTTAGTCAGTCAGGATACTGAATGAATGAATTAATGAATTAAATCAAATTCCTTTTCTTGTAAAATATCCTACAAGCAAACTCACAGAGACTTTTTTTTTTTTTTCCAGTACTGGGGATTGAACTCAGGGGCATTCTACCTCCAAGCTATACCCCCAACCCTATTTTTTATTCTTTATTTTGAAACCGAGTCTCACTAAGTTGCAGAGTGCCTCACTAGGTAGCTGAGGCTGGTCGCGAACCCAGATCCTCTGGTCTCAGCCTCCCGAATGCTGGGATTACAAGCCTGCGCCACCACGCCCGGCTTTCACAGAGACTTCTTGACTGACCCTTCCTCCCTCCTTCTCTCCCTCCTTACCTCCCTATCTTCCTTCCTGTTTCCTTCTTCCCTCTCTTCTTTCCTTTCAACTTATTAATCATTTTCTATTCAAGCTCTGTTTGTCTCTTTATTTATTTTATCTGTTTATTTAGTAGAGTTGGGGATTAAACCTAAGGCCTTGTGTGTGCTATGTAAGCACTCTAATACTGAGCTACAACCCTAGACCAAGTCATGGTTGTTTTTTTTTATCATGGAACATACAAACAAACATGGATTCTGCTTTGAGGACGAGAAGGAGAAATCATCAGCATATATTGAGCATTTATTCTGTGTCAGTTGATTAAATATTCTGTGTTATTTAGCCAACTGCCCAATAAGGTTACAAAGGAGGACAGTGAGACTGGGGATATAGCTCTGAGATAGAGAACTTGCCAAGCATGTGTGAGGCCCTGAGCTCAATCTAACACACAGGAAAAAAAAAAAAAAAAAAAAAAAAAAAAAAAAAAAAAAAAAAAAAAAAAAAAAAAAAAAAAAAAAAAAAAAAAAAAAAAAAAAAAAAAAAAAAAAAAAAAAAAAAAAAAAAAAAAAAAAAAAAAAACTCAACAAAATAAAAAATGAGGATAGTGAAGATTCAAGAGGTCAGATGACTGGATCAAGGTCATACAGCTAATAACAGCAGGTTTTAGATTCAATTTCAGGTCCACCTGAGTCCAAAGCCATGGTCCCATCATTAAACTAAGTTACCACCTTAACTCTCTAGATAAAAATTGAAATATAAGCCGGGCATGGTGGCGCACGCTTGTAATCCCAGCATTCGGGAGGCTGAGACCTGAGGATCCGGGTTCTCGGCCAGCCTCAGCTACCTAGTGAGGCACTCCGCAATTTAGTGAGACTCGGTTTCAAAATAAAGAATAAAAAATAGGGCTGGGGGTGTAGCTCCAAGGTAGAATGCCCCTGAGTTCAATCCCCAGTACCGCAAAAAAAAAAAAAAAAAAAAAAAAAAAATTGAAATATAAACTACTACAGGGCATGACAGCTATGAGTAATGGTAGTTCCCAGTCTGACAATGTGGTGGAAACTTCTCTGGCCTACAACATCTCATATACTTCATCCATAGGAACGAAACAAAACAAAAACAAATTGAAAAAGTCAATATTTTGTTTTAATTCTGTATACAAATAAATCAGCTTATATCTAACATTTGCTGAGACTTAGTTGTTTAAATTGCTAGATCTTGGGAATTTGTAATAATGAAGAGCCTAA